>SNQJ01S0017464.1:124860-160489 GCA_010110895.2 Picea sitchensis
TATGAATGGAATGTTGTAGGTGATAGTCACTATGCATTGGATTGGGAACGTATTAATGTGATTCTATCTTGATATATATTGTTTGACGATGTTAACGTGAATTATTGTAGGTAAAGAGCACAATGCATTGTAAAGACAATGTAGAGTAGTGTTGTGCTATTAACATATGGTTTGAATAGAGCATATGCATATATTCTTGAATTGGTAGTTAGTTTTGAATTGGTAGTTCATTAAGAGAGAACAATTTTCTTGATATTGTCAACAAATAGGAATTGAGGAATGATAAGCCAACAATTTAGGCAAATTGTGAACACTATGGTCAATGATCAAAGAAGTAATTGAATATGTGATTTCTATAAAAAAATAAAATTAATTATATGTATGTGAAGTGTGTATGGTCACCCAATGAATTAACCAATGACTAGCAAGTTGATTAAACATTGATTTCTAGTAAAGTGATTTAAATCTTGGGTTGGAATAAGAAATTACAATCAATATTCATTTTCCCTCATATGTCAATATCCTATGTAAATGATGTTGGATCACTAAGGGGGGGGGCAGGGGAGGGTGAAACAGTAATAGAGAAATTTAATCATTTTTAACCATAAAATGCAAGTGTTATATCAATGTAGCATTATCATCCAATAGTTGCAGAGTAAATAAGCAATGAACAAATGAGCAATCATACACATACACANCCACAGAATGTATTTTCTTATATGTCTTTGAGAATTACATTCATTGGAAGCACCAACTTCCTTTGTTTTCCAGCTGCAATTGGAAGGAGGCTCCAACCCCCTAGTTTCTCAGGCTACAACCTGAAGGAAGCTCCAACTCCCCAATTCTCTAGCTACAACTAGAAGGAGGCTACAACCCCTTATGTTCTCCTGCTACAACCGAAAGGTGGCTACAACCACCTATCCTTGCCCTGTCCAACAGCCCTGAAATAAAAGTAGAATGATGGAACCACTGTCACACTATCACTATGAGATATATTGTTGTAAACCTATACCAATCAACCTGTAATCAACATGTACCATAAACAAGTGCATAAACCATGCACCAACCTATACCAAACAACTTGTAATCAGCCCGTACCATAAACAAGTGCATCAACCATGCATTAACCTGTACCTCAACCTGTACCACCAAAAAGTGCATCAATCGTGCACCAAATATGTACCAATCATGCATCAAATACACATAAACTACGACTCATCAAAATGTACCAAAATCATCAACTATACACCTCAGGTGTGTGCCAACTTATCAACTACTTGTCTCAACCATGTACCCAACATGTACCTCAACCATATACCAAATACATATACCAATATAACCATCAAAATTTATCTAGAAATACATCACACTATTCATAACCAAATACCATAAACCATTACATCAAACCATGTGCCACAACCTCACTCCTATACAACATCTATCTGTAACATACCTCAACCAAAATCCCTCATCAATTTCATCATCCAAATCATATTTGTAACTTTGTAATAGACCTGGTGTATATGATCACATACATGAAAACCTTCCTTAACTTTAACAACAAGAGACTAGCATTTTATCAAACTTTGCTTTAGTCTCACATGACTAATTTTGGATTGGTCAACAACCCTAACTTGCAATAATCATAACTATGTACCTGTAATGAATAAATATCTAAAAATGGTACACAATGTTCTTCAGTGTCTTTTATGCAATTCCTTCATATTTCCCTACTTGGAACCTCTCAGAAAAGGAGTTATAGCAAAAATGGCATACATTGTTGAATTATGGCTTACTCTATAGATCAAACTTGTAGAGAATGTCCCACACAGAATATTTGTTGTATAGATTTTAAAATGGTACACAACATACTTCAGACTATACTCTATTCAATACATTTGGTCTTAATAAATTTGGATATGTTATGAATAAGTTATGACATTTTTACCTGAAACACTTGTTTTAGACTAGTTTAAGGACTAGCCACAAACCCTATTTTCCACGGAGTGTAACTCCAAAAATACAGTGACACACAAGATGATTTTTTTATCATAGCTACTTGGATATGTTTCCTCAATGACCTCCCAATTTCACGGTTTGAATCATTATATAAAAAAAATTATTGCGAAAATGGTGAGATGACCTGTAAATAACATACCTTAGAAAGCATCATCAAAAGAATTTATCCTCCCTTGAATTTCGACCTTCTTTACTTCACCTTCCCTCTGAAATTTGGCTTAGATATCCTTTGGTTACTTCAGTCACTTGTATATATTCAATATTCTCAAGTGTGATTTAAATGAGAGACCCTTGCCTCTTATTTATACTTTTATGTAGCTTCCTCAAGGGGTTACCTTCGAACCATCTTAAATTGCTTTCCTTATTTTAGGGCTAACCCAATTCTAACCACTTGTCCACTTAGTAATTTCTCCATTAACTTTATTATTTAAATAATTTATTTTATATCCACTTTGAGTTATAGTACACTCATCACTTCACTTTATTATTTATCTTCTAAAATCTCTTAAACCACTTTCCTTATTTTAGACCTAACCCACTTCTAACCACTTGTCCACTTAGTAATTTCTCCATNAGTGGATACAAAATAAATTATTTGTATCCACTTTGACTTATAGTACACTCATCTCTTCACTTTATTATTTAAATAATTTCTTCTTTGCAACCACTTTGACTACTTTGACATTTTGGGGCTTCTAGATGACTCATTAGGGTTCTCCAACTTCACATGGCCATAACTCTCTAACCGTGAGGAGTTATGTGACGTTCAACATACCACCAGAAATGGTATGACATGTACTATCCATATAGAATAATATTACCTGCAAATATATCGAAAATCATACCATTATCCATCAAACAAACTTGGGTCCATTACCCAAACCTTTGTGCTATCGGAATTTTCTACCTGACTTTCTTCAATGGTTGACATCAATGACAACCAACCCAAATAATAAACAAATGATACAAGAAGTATAGGTAATCCATGTGGTGTCCCTATAGTGATATGTTAACCAAATACATATTTATATTCATTAAGATCTTCATTTACTTAAATGGGACTATATTGTTTTCTGCATGACAAAAAAAATGTATAAATCTAGGAAAAGTGTAATACCCCAGTTTTGACCCTTTGATGTTTTGGGCCATATTATGTATAAATTATAATTAAATGGATATTATGATGGGATACAATGACCCTATGTAAATGATGTAAATATCTTATGATAATTCTTAGTGTAGATATTAAGAACAATGACTTGCCAATGAATGTTTAAGCTTGTATTTTTGATAAAAAAAAATTCTATATACCACTGAGGTAAACTTGCCTCAATACTCTCAAGATTTGTAAATATTATTTTGAAAATTAATATAAAGGTTCAAGGTTATATATTGAGAGAATGAGAGAGATATTAGTTCAGTAGAGGGGAAGATAAAAGGGGGTCCAAGGGGGATGAAAAATAATCCTAAGTTACCTAAGTCTCGGAACCTTCATCTTTTCCCCATGTTTCTTATTCAAATCCTAAACCACCAATCATTCAATCCAGGTGTTGGATGGAAGGGAAGTCCACCCTCCATATGGAATGGGATTTTAGTACAAGTTATGAGTATTATAAGAGACTCAGTCCCCATACAATTTCAAACCATCTATTTTCCCATGCCCTCTCTTCATGAAAATTCAAATGGAATTGTTCATTCATTCATCAAAACTATTTGCATGAATTTTCTCATATTTTCCATTCTTCCATTCACTCATGCTATATGTAAAATCATTTTTCATTGGAGCCTATAAGTGACTAATGAGATATAAGTAAGAGAATATTTTGAACTATATAGAGAGACAGAGACACATATATTTGTAGAGGATCATAGAGGTTGAGTTTATTTGAAACCATTCCCATTCCCTATAATTTGTTGCATATTTAGCATCCAAAAGAGACAAGACAAAACTCTATTGGATTTTCCTAAAGGAATATAGTATGTTGGACTCCTACACACACTAAATAGCATTGGATGGATGAAGATATCTGAAGGAATAACTTCCTTTTGTTGAGTGGGTAGTGGAAAGGAGTGCCATGGATGAGCTTGCTAGATGGCTACCTAGAGTGTTTTGTAATGATTTACTTGGTTGATCATAGGAACCATTGAGTGAATTGAGTGTCCTATATCAGTTTCATTTACCCTAGGAGAATCATGTCCTAGCTTATGGGGTGTCTTGCATAGAGGATTACCTATGGTTGGGTGGAAAATCAATCGCCACGATCCAGTTTCCTTAGACTAGCTTGTTTAAAGATAAGTGTTTAATACCAATGTTTGAATTCATGTTTGTAATTGTGTTGATTGATATATATTCTTATCATGTATGAATTGGGATGAAATAAATTAATACATGATATTTTATATTATCCTTTCTATGTTATCTAGTCATATGTACCTATGGAATTCAAAATTGCCTTAGAGTTAACTAACTCAAACTCTTGTTGTGCATTTGATATCGAGTATGTGTTTTGAACCATAATGGCTATAGCAATGAAAAATTTGAGTTAATTGTGCCTAATGTGTGGACATAGGCCAAACTTCATCATAATAATAAGACCCTTCAAGCATGGGAATCTCCTATGTTCAATTCAAAGTCTTGTGTCAAATGGGTCGAATTGTCCCATTTTTATTGTGTGTTTTTGTCAAAGTTGGGACAATTCATATCTTTGATTATGATTTCAAGGTTTTAATTAAAAATAAAATCATTCTAACCCTTGGATTTGTTTCATTTTGAAGGATTCCTTTGAGATAGTGTGATAGGCCTTTTGTTCTCATAGGATCATTCAAATTAACTACTTTGCATAAGTGTAAAAATGTATTTTGAAGAAGATTTTGTGTTTTACTTTGAATGATAGAAGTGGATTGATTTGGATATTATTTGGAATATTCTTAATGGCCTCATTAATATTTATGAAATTTTCTTTTGAAAAACCTCAATAATCTATCGAGAACTTTTGAAATATTTACCATGGCCTATTGGGGACTTTCGAAATATTTTTCATGGCTTATTGAGGAATTTCAAAAGATTTGGTTAAAAGAGGCCCAATGACATATCAATAAGGTATTTTTGAAATATGTTATGTTGAAGAGGATTGACGGATTATCACAAATTTTCCAAAGATGTTTTTTCAAAGAGGCCCAATGGCCTATCTAGGATTTTCAGAATATATTATTTCAAGAAGGCCCAATGGCCTATAAAAGACTTTTCAAATATGTTTCTTAAATAACACTTGATGGTCTATTTGTGTGTGAAAGTGTGTGTCTTTGTAAATATCTTGATTTCCATTCCATCGAGTATATATTTCAAAAGGGGTAGAAATTTCAAATAGGTTTGATGCCATAATATGTACACATGATGTTCTAAAGAGGGCCCAATCGAATACCACTTGGACCAGCGTAATGGAATTTCAAATGGGTAGTGTGTGTGGTATTTTACCCATGCAAAAAATGGGTTATTCAAAATAGAAATAATTAACAAATAAAAGAAATTATGTTTTATAAAAAAGACAAAAATACCACCTCTCCCTCCATAAGGTTACAAAGGGGATGGGTTCATGACAAAGTGGTATAAAGATCATGTTATGACACAAATGTTGTTATGGGCTTGAGATGTAAAAGACATAGTAAAAAAATATAGTTACGACATGGAGCTAGTGTGGTCATAAGCTCATAAATTAACAAAAAATAACATAATGATATTTTAATGACATTGTTAAGATAACATGAGTGTTTTTGTACACATATCCTATTATTGGCTCATTTTCATACCTTTATATAGGTGTTTAACAAAGGGATATGTTGTAGTCTGGAATAATGGCATTTTGAATCCCCAAAAGGGTAAATGTCTCACCTAAATAACTACCAATATGGTTAATGATGGAGAGGGAACTTGCAATATGTAAAGTGATTCATTATTAAACTTATGTATATTCAACATAAATCCTAAATAATTACCACAATCTTGAAACATTGTTAACATAAACATACATCATCCATTGAACATAAATATGTCAAAAATGAAATTATCAAACACATCACATCACAATGATACTAGGAATGAAAATGAAATGGGGGTCTTCATTAACTTAATTTACGCATCATGGTCCATCACAATCATATGCTCATAATAGGAATATGTGTCTCCAACAAAACCAATAATACTATTCTACTATGGAACGTCCTAACCTATCCCCAAATGATCGACTAATACCACTTACACTAGTTAAGGTTGATTGTGTCAAGACCTAACCTAGTTGGATGAAAAACATCATTCCATTGCATCATTAATACCAACCAAATTAGGCCACAAAATGGTTATCTTCTACTTACTACATAGATATATTGAGGCTTCATTTGGCATACCTAAAACTATCCAAATTTCATGTTGTCCATTATTCCACTTTCTTTTGTATCAATCCCAAAATAAAATAAAGGGACCATCAACCCTAGACCACACTTATTGACTCACCCTTGAGTCAACTCTATTGTTTGGATACATTCTAATATTTTTATTGCCCCTCCAAATAAAGAGGCAAACTCTAGAACCAAAGCAATAGCATTTGTTTGGAACTCTAAATGAATCCAACTAATTACTCAACTTAGTCAACATAATTGATGCTCCAACAATGAAAGATTGAGTTTTCTCATGATCTAGCTCTACTAATTGCATTTGTGTAATGAATTGTCACTTTGAATCTACTAAATCCTTTAAGTGCTACAATTATAAGTAAGTGTCGTAAGTATCTAGTCTAAACTCTCAAAGTAATTGGCCTAAACTCTCAAAGATCATTTTGATCTACCAAGTTTGCATCATGTAACTCAACAAGTTTATCATCTACAATTTGGATCTCTTGAAAATTGGCTCTCTTTTCCAAGGGGTTATTGATTGCATGGGCATGATTTTTCATCTATTGAATATTCTCTTGTGAATCCTAAATGGATTGTTCCCATATCTAAATAAATCCCACCTAATCTTGTACTTTGTCATAAATAATATAACTCTCACTAGTATCTTTTTGAAACTACTCTTGGACAACATGTTGTTATAGCACAAATTGCCACATCTATGCATTTGTGACATGGAAAAACCCTTTTCCCTAGCTTGTTAATCAAAATCCCAATTTTCCTCATCAAAGTCACCTAAAAAACATGAATTTTTATTATATATGTGGGTTTCCTTTGTGCAACATGTGGAAATCCATGCCTTGCTAACTTGTAGTCCGCGGATTCCCTCAAAAAATGTGAAAAATAAAATAATTCCACATTTTTTCTGGCGGGAGTTTTGATTGGGCTTGTTTCCCAACCTCTCTAAGCCCATACCAAATGGAATTCAACCTTCTGAACCTATAAAGGATGGTCTATACGTACCATTTGGGGCATGGATGAGGAAGAAGAAAAAAGGTGCAAGATTGATTTCTTTCTCTATACTTGCTTCTCCTTGTTTACAAAAGAAAAAGAAAATTTCATTTTTTTTTTTGCATTTCATTTATTTTAGACAAAAAGAAAAAAATATACCTTTTTTNCCAAGTTTCTTGTTTTCTTGAACCCTTGCCTGTGATTATTGAAATAAAATATTCAGTTAACTAGCGTTCAAGTAGTTATGAATTATAGTTTGATTTGGTAGTGGTAATGCAAACAAACTATTCCTTCAAGTAGTTATGAATTATTCAAGGAACATGGCACCCTCGAAACTCGTTCAAGGAATAACGTTCAAGGAATAGTTTGTTTTGTTTTCATTACTAAAAATAAAAGAGTTTCATTTGAAGCATTGTTGAAGAAACCACATACTACATTGTGTTCTTAAGTTCTTTTATTTTGGAGTCGGTCATAAACATCATTCA
The DNA here is from genome assembly GCA_010110895.2 of Picea sitchensis. Lineage (NCBI taxonomy): Eukaryota > Viridiplantae > Streptophyta > Pinopsida > Pinales > Pinaceae > Picea > Picea sitchensis. Next base: position 132,759 of record SNQJ01S0017464.1, read on the forward strand.
AGTTTCATCTGTGCCTTTTGTTGAGTAAAAAACTTATTAGACATCTTCACTTTTATAGGGCACAAAAACAAGTTCAGGCTAGGGCCTTAATTTAGGGTGGAGAGTAAATTTATCCAAGGCCAAAAAATAAGCATAGGAGTCTGATATAGGGAGAGTTTAAATCCAACCATAGTATAAGTATATCTAGGAGCCTCCTCTAACATAGGAGCTAAAAACGAGTCACATGAAGGAGAGTCGAGGAGAGACCCCTCCAGAGCTTAACTAAGCGTAGCGAAAATATCGTGTATTGGGGGTTTCGTTAGTACCCATACCTCCATGAGAGGCGGTGCTTTCAAGGCTTCAATATTAGCTACCCTACCATTATGTTTAATCTCGACTATCGACTATAGCCCCTAGACATTGACTGCAATTTGGTGACCTTAGTGGCCATTACTATGGATCTCATAAGGTGACTACGAGGGTTTTATGTGGTACCTGGGGTGGATTTCGCATCACACTTTTTAGTACTGCTCGAGGGTGCCATGTGAAGCATGGGTAATTGCACCAGATAAGGCTGGTTAGTGAAGGTCAAGATAATCATTTCTCATCCCTTCATTCGTTGGTCCACGAGACTTAATCAACCTATGCCTCCATTTGGAAGGCCTTTACCCTACCTTGTGATTATTTTGTTCTCAGGACCTAATCCACCTGAGTCGGAATATTGACAAGGCCATTTTTTTCAGTTGTTTCCATATAGTATTTTTCTAGTGGTATGCTCAATGATAAAATACTTGCTTAAGTTAGCATGTAACGTGGTCCCCCGGAGAGTTGACACCTAAAATTGGTTTACCAACCACCTTGTATATCAAGGAGAATTCAAGGCCTTCCTCCTAAATAAGAAGTTAGAAATAATTCTCCTTTGCCTCCTTTAAGGCATAAACTTGATACATCTGGCACTTTTGTGCCAACTTGTCAGGTCGAGATCATAGACTCAAAACCTATAGAAGTTCACACTTTGGAACCGAAGGAATTAATCATTGAATATATTGAAGTTGAATACTTCACTCCATGTCTCAATCCTTTGTTACCTAGGACTTATTCATTGCCTATATTACAAGTCCCACCTACCAGATAAGATCTTGTTGATAGTATCCCTCTTCACTAGCCGTTATGGATGACACTACACCAATGTCTGGGCCGAGATCCCCTGTAACTCCCACCTCGATGATTGTCATTGAAGGGATATTTCCTCCGAGTGTGTCTAGTCAAATGATTGGTTTCAGTCAGTAAAATGTTGTTTCTTCGACCAGAAGCTTTCCTTCATTGGTCGTTGGTCCCACTCAAGATATCAGTGTATTTGCATCTCTACCATTGAAAACAAAGGATTTTTCCTATTTCAACAAGAAACAAACTTCCATTTCTCTGTCTACAACTGAAGCCAAATATATAGTTGCAATATCCTGTTATACTCAAGTGTTGTGGATTAAAATCAATCTTCAATATATGAAATTTCCTTGTGATCAATCTGTCTCCATCATGTGTGACAATACTAGTACTATTAATCTCTCTAAAAACCATGTTCAACACTCTAAGACTAAGAATATACCAATCAAATATCATTTTCTCATAGAACAAGTTCAATATCAGGTGGTCAAGTTAGAGTATGTTCCCTCCAAAGAGAAAATTGCAAATATTTTTACCAAGCAATTACCTAGAGAACCCTTTGAGTATCTCAGACAAAAGTTGGGGGTGATCGCATCTTCCCTTCTTCAGTAAATAACATAGTTCAGTACTTCAAAAAATTCCCCACTTGTTGTTTTATTAGGGAGAAGTTTTTTATTATGGAGATGTGCACAGTTGAAGTTTTCAATGGATCTCGATGTTATTCTATTTAAGGATGGTTTTGTGGGTGAAACGAGGCCTGGAGGAAATAATATCCAAAGACTCTCTTTTCCATTGTTGTCAAAGGGGGCAAATAACAAAACCTTGATTGATGCACATTGAAAGGAGGAGAAGCTTGTAGTTTTGCACATTGAAAAGGGGAGAAGTTTAGCATATTGATTTAACAGTTGAATAAAAAAACCTTGATGTTGATGCACATTGAAAGGACAAGTAGCTTGTATTTTCACACATTGAAAGGGAGTAGCTTAGCATAAGGGAAATTGCTTTGGCGGTCACCTTTCATAACAGAGATGAAAGATCTTTTGGTTGCCATAAATGAAAAAGGGGGAGTTTGTTGCACATATATTGTCATTGATGTCAAAGTGGCCATGGAAATGGTTATTTATAGCATAATAATAGATAAAATAAGTGCGCGGAAGGATCGAAGGACGAAAGGATCAATGGAACAAAATATGATCAATGACGTAGAAAAGAATGGAACAAAGTATGGTGCATAGATAGAGAAAGTCATGAAATGATGAAAACAAAAGTGCATAGAAGGATTGAAGGACAAAATGATCAATAATGGAGAAAAGGGTCAATTTCATAGAATAAAATGTGTAGGGTTCTTTGGACTAGTGCGGCGAAGCCAATGCGACATAATGGACTACGATAGATTGTGTGGGGAATATTTTGTAGAAGAAAATATATAGGTCACATTGAGGAAGTGTGAAAAATGACACAATGGAGTGTGACAAGATGAAACCCATATGACAAGCGATGGATTGGAATGCGACAAGATGAACAAAAATTTGGCAGTCAAGTGAGCAAGTCACCAAGAAGCACTAACAGTCTAGGAGAGATACTGGGTGAGTGCATTGCAGGCCAAGTGCGACAGGATGAATACTTGTGACTTGAACCTTGGGCTCCTATTCTATATATGCAGTAGATGCTCTAAATATTAGAATGTGAATTGTTCCTTCATTGTTGAGGAGATTCTTTGATAAGACTAGGTTATGTTGCTGGATATGAGCTAGAGATCATTCGTAGGAAGATTTGGTCTATTTTTTTTATTCAAAGAATGTCTAGCTGTAACTGGACCTTAATATGGTCAATATTTGTCCACAATACAACCATCATGTGTCGACATACTTTATTTAGATAGAAGTGTAACTAACATGAACTTGATCTGGTCAAGATATGTCCACAATATAACCATCATGCGTTCAAATACTTTATTTAGACAAAAGTGTAACCAACATGACTTTGATCTGGTCAAGATATGTCCACAAAATAAATGTTACACATCCACATACAAGATGGTGAACTCAAAAAAATAAATATAAATATGGATGCACTATGTTCGAGTAGGTGTGGACAAGAAAAGAAGAAAAGGTTCTATAACTATTCAAGGAAACTGAATTGAACACATATCAGATTTTTTTGTAAGATTTTTTTTAAAACAAAGTACAGGGTGACAGGGTGGTGCTAGGGTGAGTTGAATCTCACTAAGGATTGGTGTCCTCATCAATTGTAACGGGTTGGTTCCTGAGAGGATTAGTGTCCTTGTTATCTGCAACAGGTTGGTGCATGAGAGGATTGGTATCCTTATTATCTGTGACACGTTAGTGCTTGAGAGGATTGGTGTTCTCATTATCTGTGAGAAGTGGGTTCCTATCAAACTGAATAATTATAAATTGTAAGTTGGTTCTTGCAAAAGAACATAAAGAAATATGTTCTATGGTTTTCTCTTACATTGGGTTACCACGTAAAAATCCTTGTGTAATGTGTTTTCTGCATGTGTTACTGATTAAGTAAGCATCTCTAAATAACTTTAAATTGTTGAAAGGAAATAAAATTGAGAAAAATGATATAATACGGATTCACCCCCCCTCTCAGTATTGTTGTAAGTGAGAACATAAACCCCCTCGTACCCTACATCCCCCCCAATGATCCGAAAATTCTTAGATACTAATCTCAATCTTTAAAAACCCATTTTAGCTTCTAACTTGATTATGAATAATTATTGATTGTATTGAGGTAATTTGAAGAAAAACGATGATGTGCTTATTATCCAAAATCTCATAAAATGTTGATTAATTTGAAGATTTATGAGATAAAACAACAGAAAATAAAAGAACTCAAATACAAAATAATGGATTTACAAATCCAACTTTGAAGTCACTCTTGAATTCTGTTGCTCCAAATCAAATATAGAGTTTACCATGGAGTTCCTTGCAAAAATATGAGAAAAATGAGTATAAGCACAACCATATTTTGAATCGGCTCAATTTTACCCTTTTTACATGCTAAACGATGCACTATGGCACTCATTAATGACAATGTGGACTAAGAATTTCATAGACAACATCCTAGCACAAAAATAACATCACCATCATACTCCTATCGAGAAAACGAGAAAAATGAGTATAAACAAACCTATGTTTGGACAAGTATCTCATGGCACACAAATCTATGCAACACATAAGCTTAGCTTCTCTTGGCATGAAAAATGATGCATCCATACTGTTAGAACAAATATTGAAATTTCTAAACTTTGTGTCCCTCGCCAATTTTTTTTTGTCAAGTTGTGCTAGCATTAAATCCTTGTTGCCTAACGTAAGCATTTTATCCACAGTGAACCTCTAAACCTTTTTCCATTTTCACCAAGCTTCTCTACCGTCAAAATCTCAAATCCTTGCATCACAATTTGCCAAAATCTCAAAGATTTAAAGTTTTCCAAAGTCTCCTACCTGTCTTAGTTCGGAATTCCTTGATTTTTGAAATAGGTCTAAAAGTGCCAAGTTATAAAACCAAACTACAATTCTTTATATGTAAATTATATTATTTTAAAATTATTTTGTATAATTTAAATTAATATTTTTGTTGTTTTAAAGTTTGTTAAAAAGACAAAAAGTGTGTATTTATCCAAATCTATGCACCAAATATTTTTATATAAAAAATTATTGGGCCAACTACCCTTCGAATCCAATCTCCAAGCTATCCACCCAAAGCCACACCACATGCCAAGTCACAAGACAACTCACACAAGGCTCCAAGGAGGGATTCCACGGGGGGACCAAAGCTGTGCACTATGTGTCGAAACATAATGGAAACAAATGGTCATATAAAGTGCACGATAATTTGTATGTTTGTGCATGTAAGAATTTTTCATCTGCACAAATAATAAAATGTGAAATGTCAAGTGTCCGAGCTTGAGCTTCTAGATTCTGAGGCAGCCCATACATAATGCCAAGGAGGAGCTTGTGGGTCAGATATTATGCTCAACATGTTGATATATTCATGGTGATCTGAGTTTTGGTGGCGAGCCCCAAATTTGGTGGATAGGTGAGCTTCACCAACTTCATTTTTCAGGAACCATTCCTCGAGATAGCATCCAGTTGTCCAAGCTAGCATCCAATTTTACCCAGGCCATCAAGATCAAGCTCATAGATGAGGGAAAATCAATGCAATCAATATTTATGTTTTATGTGCTAAGGATACTTCAGATGAGTCACATTGGCAGACATTAAGCAAGAGCCTAGAGCAAATTTCAATCATCTTTTGATCGTTTTCAAAGAGACTCCACAACATTTTTAATAGAAGCTTCAGATGATATTCGTCAATCTATGGTTGATGTGAGGCCATATGCTCTTGGGAAAACTTATATTGAAAGTGGAAATGATATTTATGTAGACAAAATACATTTTTTGTCTAGTTCAATAGTTGCTGATGGTTTATATAGCTTGAATGTAACTAATAAGAATCATAAAAGTTATCTGTATGGTTCTAATTTACAACCTCATGACATTGGTGCCCAATATCATATATTTAATGAGAAAGTGAAGGAAAAAGTTTCAAAGGTTTACTGGTATAGACATGTTTAACTAGTAGTAATACTGTTCAATAATAGTCTTTGGAAACTTTTTATTTTTCCCCAATTGTTTCCCATGTGCAGAGCAACATCTAATGCAATGAGGACCATCCAATGAGAATTTAAATATGGATAATAATGCTAGAGCATTGAGTGCCAAACATTTATAGAAGAACGCCAATGCATTGAGCAAGTTAGAGGCAATGTTAAGTGGGCTAGAACATGGAGTGTAGGAGATGTTGTGTAAGTGCCCAGGTGATGAGAATCTGCCAGCAGAGACGACAGAGGCCAAACGCTCAATTGATTAAGTTGAGAGATAGCTCACAAACATCAAAATAGAGCATAGTTAAAGTCTAGTGCTAAAATTCCGAGTCATATGGAATCCAATAACAATATTTGAGGGTTTAAGTTCTTAAGTAATCTGATTTCAGGATCTAGATATCTATTTTGATAAGAGAAGCTATTGAAATTGGAATTTTTTTTATCAATATTCCTATTGATGTCATCTATACTTCTTCATTGGTTCAGTTTCAAATGACTGCTATTCTTGCAATAACTCAACACCATGGGAAATGGGTACCAGTGATTATACATAATGAGAGTGAGAAGGAAAAAACATGGAGTACAATATACACTTTTGTTACAAGAAGCATGATTTTGCATGAGTTTCATGAGAAAGATTCACGACAATACTTTCCATATCAAAGAGTCTTTTGAAGAGGTCAGATGTCCATCAAAGGATGATGATAAAAACTCAACAAATGTAACTTATGGCACAAACTTAATCTCCATTTATCAAGCTATGAAACCACAAATGATTCAGGTCATGGATGATGGTTTGCTTACATTACCTGTGGAAAGACTCATGAATTCAATGGCAAGGAGTTTGAAATAAAGAAATAAATTACTTGATTTCATGGAGATAATGATAAAAACTAGAGATTTGATCCTTTTTTCAGGCATAATATCAATAAGGATGAGTTGGAAAATCAATTCCAGATTTGTTGAGAAAACAACCAATACACAAGTGGTAGTGGGTATCAAAGGTAAATAAGATGACTCCAGATCCATATTTTTAGGCACAGATGGAAATCTGAGATATAATTGATAGATTTTCAGTAGTAATTCATTAGTTCCACATCTCCATATTTTAAGGACATAGATCACAAGGCATTTGACTTAAGCTATCCTAGATTTATTGCATGATATCATAGATTGTTTTTATTCTTACTTTATTGTTATGATTATTTCCAAAAAAATAGCAAGAGTTTGTTGATTTTATTTTTCTATTTAAGTTATCTTTTTGTAAACACCAATGGGAAACAACCCAAGAGCCTTTTTGCATGGGATTGTAATGCAATCTTTTCAATAATATTTAGCAGAACCAAAGAGATTATGAGACCTCATTGAGTTAAACCATGTCTTTTCCTGTATTTTTTTTCTCATTTTGTCATTAATCTTCTTCCTTTTGCTCGTTCATTTATTCAACTTGTAGAGGTTATAATTTAGTGAGATTTCTGCTATGACTAATTAGAAGAATTCCTTTAAGTGCAATTTTTCTTTTGTTTTGATCTGAGTAAAACAAGACTTGCATCTTAATTGTTTTTCCTTAATTACAAGTTTTATTTGGTAATATTTTTTCCTCTGTATTGCTATGAGTGAGACAAGACCTATGTCCAGATATTTGAAATCAGTGTCATTTCTTCTGTTGAAGGGAAGGTGAGATTTATCCTTGTTAGATACCTGGCTTTGTGTTTCAGTTTTTTTATCTCATTCCTTTTATCCATTCTTATGATCTAAAAGATTTAGCAGATGAGGTCATGCCTTTTTGTTTCTGATTTGTAACGGTTGAAAGGCTCGTTCAAACCTAGACCCAGAAGCCTCCAATAAATTATCAATCACCAATTATTATTTTTTCAAAATGTGCTAAGGCTTACCTCTATTTCAGCCTAGAGTTAACTCTTGCGACAACACATGCCTCGAGATCCATGCACTCATGCTCGAGATTTGCTCCAACCTCAGACTTTGTGTCAGATTTTGAATTCATGCTAATAAATATTATTAGGTTGGCCTAATGATGGCTCAAAACTTGAACTATATACCCGACCACATTACTTTACACTTAAATATTTTTTTAAGTGTTTTTTATAAAAAACACTATATTTGTCATATTTGTTAGCAGATATGGTTAATTCGTTGGGTATATTTGTTAGAATATTCTGATTCCATGGGAGGTCAGGGGTTCGAGACCCACCGATCCCCATAACAAATTTTATACCCAGCCCAACTTGGGCTTTTGGAAGGTACCACGTTGCGTCGTTTCATTGGCTTGCATGTTGTCCCACTATTGGAATATGCCAAATGTACCTACTACATGTGCATATGAACTTCCACGTCACCTCCTAACTTTTATTCCACACATTCATATGGAATACCACATGTCGGTCTATTATTGGTCCACTTGTCTACCTTCCATGTCATCATACAAATGCCACGTCATCCGTATAGATGACAAGTGTCAAAATTTTATTGGTCCAAATGGACCCTTGAAAAGTCCATTTTCAGGTGACACATGGCATGTTGTTGTGCTCCCACATCACCCTACTGATGTCACTATATGTCATGGTGATGTCATCTTATTGTACAGAAAGGACACATGTCCTCCTTTGACTTTGACTTTTTCCTGTTTGACTTGAACTTTGACCAGCCATAACGTTTGCATACGAACTCCATTTGAGGAGAGTTTTGTGCCATTGGAAAGTTATCATTGAGATCTACACAATGATTCCTTTTCGAGAGAAGTTTAGATGGTTAATGTTTGATCTTTTCTGGATCCTCCTAGACCTCTGTGAGCATTCTAGATCCTCTTGAACCTTTGTGAGAATTCCTAGATCCTCCTAGATCATACCTTCCCATTGACGAATTTTTGGTCCTCCAAAAGTATGAATATTACAACTACTTAGTGATGATAACTCTTACTCGCTCTTCCACCTTATTGAAATGATATTATCCAATAACCTAGTGATGATGAAGCTTCTTTCATTCTTCCACCTTACTGAATATTCTGGGACTAAATTTTCATCTTGGATATTGGATCTTGGATACTATATCAATGTACTTCTATATGATTCTCTATAATATGGCTTCAACTATGGCTCTTTGGAAACTAACACTAGTTCAAATCTAGTTCCGGTTCTAGATCATAGATTCCTTCATAACAAAAATATGCTCACTGAATCTCTATAATATCTGAATCTGAATCTTGTACTCAACATCCACTTCCATCTCCTTCTTTGCTGAAGACAGTCTATCTTGGCCAATATGAAACCAAGTCGAATGTTGATCTATGCATTTCCCTTTTGGACTATCTATTTCTATACTGTTGATGTATCTATGGGAGTATTTGAATGAATTCCCTATCCATTTCCATTGTCCTGCCCTGAAAGCAACTTGAAACATATTCTTTGTATTCTTTGTATTGTTTGACCTGCTTCTTCTCAAGGTATACATCTATACGAATGTGACATAATATCTTGGATATTCTTATAGAAAGCATCTTTACAAGTATATACCTCTTATATCTTTACAAAGAAATATTATTTTTCCTTTACTAGCTCTAGGAAGATTTACATTACTTCGATGCTCTTCCCACTTTCGATCTACATGCTCCAACTACATGCATCCTTATGTTCCTTCACCTTAAATACTTCAGAATACGAATTTTAACTTAGACAATTTGATCCATATATAGTCCATAGATTATAACAAGACAATTAATATTGTCTACACTGTTTTTGAACGACTTAGAGATCTTTATAAGATTCCTCCCACTCATATAACAAAGCAGATATATAGAAACCCTTTACAATATTCATCTCACTTTAAACAATATATAAGGTGGCTATATAATTTTTTTACAGAATTCCTCTCACTCTTAACATCTACCACGAGTGGCTTACAAGCCTTCTAATACAACAATAGAAATAGAATTAGAAGGTATCTACATATGGATATTATCTTTCATTTTACAAATATACATATTTACAAATAGCTCTTTTGATGCATGGTTTATTAATGGAATCATCCTTCCCTTAGTACTAGAAGGAGTCTCACAACTTCCTATCTCTGACAATGCCTTTGATGCTGATGTTGAATCTGACATTTAATCCGACACAGAATATGATGTTGAATCCAACAAACCATTATACCATATTATAAGTCTTCCCAGTAACCTATATAACCTCTCCTTGTAAACACCAAGAACTAGTTTTGTATCTTGAGTAGCTTCCCTTGAATACACAAGTACTTGGCCATCCTAGAATGTGACTGCATATCCTTCATATTCAAAAGTTGAAACTAAGAGTAGGTTTAATTTCAAATCTGGAACATATAACATATGTTCTATTCCCATAAATCCTCCTTACTCGAGCTATAATCTTACATATCCATACCCTATGATTGCTTGTCTAATGTTAGTTCCATATCCTACATAGAAATATTTGTCGATCTATGAGAAAGTCAAGAATACTAATCTCGTCCTGGTCATGTGGCAAGATGAACCACTATCCATGAACCATTCCTCAATGTCTTAATATGTCACACTATTAAGACCATCCATTAAGAAGTATTCTTTCTCAAATCTTTCAAGAAGACTATTAACTTCACTTGGAACTGCTACTTGTCTTCTTGCAAGTTCCTTTACATATTTTTGGTTTTGCTTTAGACATAAGTGTGGATGAAGTTTCCAACACTTCTCAATATTATGTCCACTCTTACCACAATAAGAGTAGGGTGTCTTGTTCCCATCTTGGAACCATGATCCCTTCTTGTCATTCCCCCTTTTCCTTTGTTTTTGAGAAATGACCTTTACCTTTAGCCTTCTTCTTGGATATATTTTCTTGCACAGATTGTCTTCTTCGACATTTATCCATATTATGGTTACTAATTCCACATGAATCACATGGATACATAGACCATATATCCCTATCTATCCTACCAGTGGGAAATGTCTTCACTCCCTCGTTAGAATGCATATCTCTTCTTGGTGATGTATTACATATGTTACCTCTCCCTGGGATGGAAGGTAAGACTAAGTGCTTATGAAGGACCTCTTCATATTAAGTTCTCCTTACTTCAGATGTCCTTGAGAATTATCCATCTTGACGAGGAGAAGACTAATACGAGGAATTGTCTTTCTTGATCATGCCCTTTAAAGAAGCTAGTTTCTCATGCATTAGAGAATCTACATTCTCTAATTGCTAATTGTCATGGAATGGTGCTGGTTCCTGATCCTTAGTCTGCAACTTACTTTCCAACTCATGAAAAATACCCCTATGGAATTCCTCATGACATATCAATTGATCTTGAAGCTTATGCTTCTCCTCCTCGAGAGATTGTAGTTGCATCCTTAATTCAAAATTGTCCTTCTGAATCTATCGGTTAATGTTCTTCTGTATATTTAACTTCATGAGAGATTTATTCATTTTGTCCTCTCAAAAAGAGTCTTCAAAACCTTCACCAACTTGAATCTTGGACCTCTTCACATCAAATTGCAAAAACACATCAAAACTAGCTATGATACCAATTGATCTGAAGATCCTTAGATACCAATATTAATCTTTAAAAACCCATTTTAGCATCTAACTTTATTCCGAATAATTCTTGATTGTATTGAGGTGATTTGCAAAAAAATGATGATGTGCTTATTATCCAAAATCTCATAAAATGATGATTAATTTGAATAATTTTGAAATAACACAATAGAAAATAAAAGAACTCAAATATACAATATTTGATGAGATTTTTTACTTAGTTCCCTTCAAATAGTGAGACTACTCTTCATCATCTCAAAGTATCAAATTACAATACAAAATGGACATACAAAACCAAATTTGAAGTCACTCTCTAATTCCGCTGCTCAAACTCAAATATAGAGTTTACCATTGAGTTCCTTGTGAAAATATGAGAAAAATGAGTATAAACGCAACCATATTTTGAACTGGCTCAATTTTACCCTCTTTACACACCAAACGATGCACTATGGCGCTCATTAATGACAATATAGATAACCTAACCAGAGATTAAATAAGCCAAGATTTGAGAAAGAATCCATATCATATGGTCTTGATGGATGCACGAAATTTTCTAGCTAAATGTGTAGCATGCATCAACAACAACCTTGTATCAGGAACCAACTTTTCAACCAAGTGCACCTCAATGAAGTATCAGTTGATCATCCATAGCCCCCACTAGAGCCAATTTTGGAAGCACAAGTAGAAATATATTTACAACCACAACCAACAAAAGTAGTTCCATCAGATTCATTCAGAGTAGCACCACCACTAAGCACTCAAGCATCACCACCACCAAGCACTCAAGCAACACCATCATGAACACATTGTTTTGTAAATTTTGGCTTTTCACCATTTTTATAAATTTTCGATATCCCTCTTCTTCATGACAAAGAAGTATTTGAGGGTGGGGAGATGTTGGATAACCTATTGGACTAAGTCAACTACGCCTAGTAGTTAACCAAGGAAAATTGTTAGTTTACTGTGAAAGGAAGTCGACTATGTAAGTTGAGTCAGTAGACCAACCAAGCTAGTTAGGAATAGTTGAAACTACCTACAACTAAATCAATGTATAAATAGATGGTATCATGGATGTAATAGATATAATAGTGGTGCTTGATCTCATATAAAAAAATACTACATATTGTTGGTTCCACTACTACTTTTCACCCCTATCTCTTGCTATGTATGCATGCTTGTATATTATTGTATAATGATTTTTTTATATTATGTTGTGCATGTTTCCTATTGCTAACTTCCTTGTGTAATCCCTTAGATTAAAACAAGGCTAAATAATATCTTGCTATCTAAGCAGGTTGGTTCTTGTTTCTAGCCATAAGAAAATGAATAAATGTTGTTGTATGATCTACCATAGATTTGGAGTTAGAATTGGAAACTTAAGAAATTTTGAAATATGTTGGGGTAGGAGTAGGTGGTATTTAGTTCAATGGTTTAGGTTTTTATTCTATGTTATGGGAAATAAATCAAGTAGGTTCCCTAGGTATGCTTATTCTTTAGTTTGATTTGCATTCATAAATTCCCTACTATACCATGGAAACTCATGTACAATCATTAATTCATCAATTTGATGAGTGTAAGATCTAGAAGCTGAATAAAATATTGGTATTCTTAGGTTGGGATAGAAAACTTATTTTCAACTATGGGATTATATTTGGTTTCAATTTTAGTTTGTGAGGGTTCTTGGTTTTCAAAATCAACCACATGTCTTGGAAACTTAGGTTATAGACTTGGAATTTTTCTTTGATTACCGATTGGTTGTGTGAAACTTCATGGTTTTATATTTCTAGAAAACTCACATTCAAAATAATTTGTATTGTCATCCATACAAGAGTGTGGCCCTCATTCTAGCATCAAAATGATAATGTGGGGGAATTTCCTTAATCAACCACATAGGTTCACCCAAGGAAAGGGCCCAACTAGACATTCTTCCATTGAAATTAGAAAATTCTCTCGTTTATGGCCCAACCATATTTACTTATTTATTAATTTAATTTAAATGTAAGTGAAAAATATAGTCTAGTAGCTAACATATTCTAATTCATCCTAGCTAGGAATTAATAATAACTGACATACATGGAACCAACAAAAATAAATGCAATCAATAAAGAGGAAGGAATTCATTGAATTATAAAATGTAGAAATTTCTAGATAACTAACATCAATTAAGATAAACCTACAATTATAATTGAAAGTTACAACCCCATATCGATTAGTTGCCACGATATATTAAAAAGGTAAGAAAATATATCAATAGACAAGAGAAAAATTCTATAGATGTAGTATCTAATCTTAAATAATTCAAGAAAACCATGAGCAACAAAGAGTAGTCAATAGTAACATAACACCAAATTTCTTCAAAAATGGGGCCAATAGAGGCTTTTCAATCAACATGAAGTTCACTTAATTTGTTAAAAAAAAAAAATTTCCTTCTTAGAATCCATATTATTTATACAAAAAAGAGAGCATGGGAAGCTGAAAGGTTCCAACTACCCAACTCTTCACATTCCCAACTTAACTCTCAAGAGGTTCCCCCTCTACATTCATTTTATCTTTGACATCTTATTTCCAAGACTCGTAAAATTTTCAAATTTTATTATAATGTGGATATTTGTGTTGTTCATATTGGGATTAGTAGGCAATAGAGAGCTAAAAATGCTCTATTTTATCCAAAATTTTCTCCAACTTTTGTTTTTTTTTCTAATGTGTCTGTGACCTGCAGTACTAGCATGTGGCTGTGAAACCATGACCTTGGGGCATCTAAGATGTCAAAATAACTTGAGGATCGCACCCATATTGGGACACACCAAACCTTAGCATGGATGTATTTTTTAGGTGTCTCCTCTTGATAGTGGTGGTTTTCAAACCTGGGTTGCCATGTAGAACAAGGCCCATAAGAAACAATCGCGCTAGTGGTATTTTACATCCAAATTTACTAAAAAGGGATTCATAATTTATTTTTCTTTACTTGGAGTTTCTATATAATCCATAATTCTTTCTTGACTGATGCTCAATATATATTGTATGATCCTCCTTTCCCATTTTTTAATTTCTTACAATGCTCCCATCACCTCAATTTAGGGTAATAATGCATTACCAAATCTAAAGGGGGAATATGACATTTTTGTGTGAATTTTTCTATGGCTTTCCAAATTTGATTATAGTCATTTGATACTCCTTGAGTATCTTCATTGAATTTATGGCATGTATAACTCCAACATTCAAGCCTTTCATGAAAAACTAGTGTTGGTACAGGGGCAGACCCAGGGTTCAACGCTACAACAACGCACCAACAAAACCCTAACTACCGACCCTTTCAGCAACACCTACGAAGTAGATGAAGTCTCACCCGAGGTAGAGGTAGGGGTGGTTGCGAGACTTAGGTGTCTGCAACCTTAGCTGGGACACAGATATGTGATTATAACACTTAGCAATCACCTAGCATAGACTATTCATCAATATTCAACCCTTATGATACTTCACAGACAACACAGAGCATCGCAGTATGTACTTAGATCTAAGATAATTCAGCACTTAGCCACAACAAGATAGATTAGATTCGACAGATCAAGCACTAAGCATATTACATACCATATCTAACATTCATTCGTATCTCAGAAGCACAAATCATAAATACATCTATCTAACCACATCAAATCACTTAGCAAAGGAAGAGACAAACACATCAGGTCGAGGCACAGAGCACAACACACATATTTATCGTGGTTCAACCCCACCCTGGGGCTACGTCCACAAAGTCTTCTTCTTTATTAGCTTCAGTTAATCAGGTTATAGCACAGAGCCATCCAAATCCCTCTTCACATAGGACAAAAGATATGCGCAACTCGCAAGATCCTTCTTCCTTGCATTACAAAACTTAGCTTCTTATAGCAGCCTCACAGTAACTTGCACTTAGCCTTGTAAACCTTACACAGTTCGAAAGGAGCACTTATTCAACATCACATAGATGCACTACCAATTGCACTAAGTAATCACACTTACTTCACATCTACTTCATATCTATTTATACATACAAAAGTGGGTCTAAGAATGGGTAAACCCACAGGCCGACATCCTTTTCCCATTACATTATCCCCAAAAACCCAAAAAAGGACCCAAATAAGGGGTCTAGCTTCCACAATTTATGCTTCGCGTTGCGATCCATCTTTGACAAGCTTTTGAAGTCCCAAAAAGGTCAAATATGACCAAGTGTTCCTCAAAACTTGGTCAAGGGCCAACAGGCCCCCAACACTCACCTCTAACTTGTCTTGATTCACTCAGGTCTGGGTAACGTTTCCTCAAAGGTCTCGAGCTTGGCTCGAGATTCTTCAACTTGTCTTTGTGCTACTGCTTCTTACTCAGTGAATTTTTGAACAATAGCTTTGCTGATAGGTCCTTCTAGTTGTTTCTCAATTGTAACAACTACGTTTTCTAGTAGTGTTCCTTGGCCTTCAATTTATTCAAACAGTAGGTAGGCCACCTCCTGGCTCGGCTAGAGTTTCTGGGTGACTTCCATTACTTTGTTCTACATGGTAAGAATGAGTTGTTAGGTAGTGCGTTGTTCCTGATATCTCTTTATCCTCTCAATGGGTGACATGAGCTTGATCTGCAACTGTACTGTATCTACGTGCTGCTTTGCTTCCTGGAGTTGGGACTCCAGTTTCTTCAACTCTGGATCTTCAGATAGTTGTTCATATATCTGTGCGCTTCTGCTACTTAGCTGTTTACATTCTATAGTAAGTGTTTTAATCCTCTTGAATGTGTTCTGAGCATTCAATTCTCGTTGGTTGCGCACTTCTTGTGGATTCTATGGTATGGTTTGAAGCTCTAATTCAATGATCCTTTGTTGAAGTTGCTGAATGAATTCAGCCAGCTTCGTCACTTAGCGCTTGATGGGCTCTTCATCCTTTTGCTCTAAGCCATTCATAGAGATAAATTCTTTGTTGACTGCTTCTTCAATTCCTATCTTCTTTGCGAGGAGTTTCTCTTTCTCTTTTTGGATCTTTGCTCTGTCTTCTTCAAAAAAAAATTGGAGAGCATTCTTTTCTTGTTGCGTGGCTTGGCATTGTTCAATAATTTCCTCCTGTGCTTTCTTTAGGGCCTGGGTGGCCTGTGCTTTTTCTTCCTGAGCATGTCGAAGGCATACTTCAACTGTATCAATAGTCTTGTGGAGCTGAACTGATTCATCTCCCACTTTTGTTGTTCCTTCTGGAAGAGGTGAAGTAGAGATTGCTCGTCTAGACTGAAGTGCTTGTTGCACTCCTTGGAGTGCGATCTCAATTTGGCTATACATTTGTTCCTGCTTCGCCTCCTGATTCTCTATGATTTCATTTGAAGCATCATTGAACGTTGCAACGATGAAATCAAAGTCATCCAACGTGAGGGAAGTTCGCATCTTGGTTACAGGGGTTCTTGGTTTCTTTCTGGAAGAAGATTTCATAGGTGAGACCTTCCTTTTCTTCGATGAGTCTTCTTCATCCCTAAGCAGTGGTACTTTGACTTTCTGTTGTTCAGCTTCTTCATCATCACCTTCTTCATCTAGTGTAATGGAAGCTGTCCTTACAGATAGGCTGTCAACATCCTGGACTTCTTCAGTCTTCTTTGTCGTCTCTGCTTTCTTTGTCTTACTGGGCCTAGGTGTATCCTGCGTAGTTCTGGGGCTATCAATGTTGGAAATTTCTATGGGGTCTGCTGAAATAAGGAGGTCCGCCGACCATTCCTTGGTGATATCTTCCAAGTCTTTTTCTGTCAGCTTATAATAGGACTGAAGTTGTTCCTGGTGCTCATCAACGCATGGGGTTAGCTATGTAAAGTGGAAGTCCACGCTGAACCTTATCAGAGGTTGGAATCTCTGCAAAGTGTTCAGGGTTATGTGAGGTTCACTCCTTATGGTTGCTTTTAGTTGGTTATAGTACGCATGGAAAATGAAATTCAATTTCCATTGCTTGCTCATGTCATTAGAGTACCATAATTTACTGAACTTCGTGGCTAGTGGCTCAAAGGGGTCAAGGTCAGGGAAGGTTGTGCCTTTCGGTAGCTCTCGTGCAAAAAATTGATCAATAGTAGGAGCCAGCTAAAATGGAATTCATGCCCCTGATCCTGGGCTTCTTTGCAGTCAATATCCAGTTGATTCACTAGGTACTTCGCCCAATTCATCTATAGTCCCTCTGCGCACTTTCCTGCAAGGTCAACTACAAAGCCAGATACTTGTGTTGGTTGATTCTTGCATACCAACTTCCCTGTGATCAGTTGGCATGCGAGGCACACTACACCACTTTCAATAGAAGCTACCTTGTAGCCTCTCGCGCCTTTCTCAACATCGCCATAGGCTTCTTTGATCTTCTGCGCAAGAGCACAGTCTGTGGTCTTTCTAGGATAATATTCATGGGGATCAGGGCCCTGCATGCTAAGCCTGATGATCCTATTGATCAACACTGGATCAAAAGTTATGTGATGGTCTAACCACAAGTATCCTCCATGGTAACTTGCTAGAAACAATTTTACACAAGCATTCACCTCCTAGTGTCTACTGAAGTGCGGTATTTTCATAACGTTGATCAGAGTAGACTGCACGAGGTTCATCAACCATTGTTGAGGAATGTGCTTCAAATTCTTGCCCTTAGTTCTCGTCAAGTACTTATACGGGGTGAGCATGATATAAGCTTTATGGTCACCCAGGTTGAAGTCACAAAACTTCAATGTTGTAACCTTGTATTGATCTACGCAGTAGGTGCATACTACTTTCGGTAGATATGCAGTGACTAGGGTGTATTCAAAGTCTCTAGGGACACTGTCCCTATTAATCTCACTGCTCAGAGGGGGTATGTAAGCTGGTAGGATGGATGGCACTAACTTCGCATTAGCTATGTCATCCTTATGCTTAGCTCTTCTTTCTGCTCCGGCTCGAGATGTTCCTGCTCAAGCAGTCGATGGGGAGGCTTTCACTCCTCCCATTGATGATGCTTGGACTCCGATGGACATTATTCTTTTCGACATGGCTCTCTCATTCATTAAATCGAGAAGGACCTCTGTGACGGATTCCTCATGTGTGGTGAGCTCGTCGGACATATGAACTCGGGAAAGATAATTAGGGTCACGATGGTCTCAAAATGCTGCACTAGGATGAATAATCTGCTTGCAATGATCACTGTATATAATCACTAGTTCTGCAGGCTTCGACTTTTTAGTTGGCAAAAGTGTTCTTCGGGCATGGCACGACGAGCTAAATAGGAAATTCTTCAACAGTCTGCTTGCAACGGGTATGAAGCTTCCATGAAAGTTGATCCATCCATTATGGCATGGTCCAACGGTTTGGTGGTGATCCTTTAATGCTTTTCTATCCATTTGGGGTGGAAGTCGAACGGGTATTATCTGTCCAATGACTATATTGCTTCGCCATGACGAAGTGTTGTATGTCGATATTCCGATATCCCGGTGAAGCTTAATTCCTGTGATTTTTTCTTCTGTGAAGTTTCCTCTGGAATCTTCTATAACTTTTCGATCATGGCTCTCTTCTTACTTAGCTTCCTAGCCTTCTTCCGAGTGAGCTTCATCTCAGTCATACTTTTTCCATTCTGATTCTTATCTTCTCTCGACATAGTCACTTCGCGATGCTGAGATTATTTCCTCAGATCCAAGGGTAATACTCCTTCATTGTATGGATTAGGTATTTCGGTCTTATGTGGTTCCTCTAATTCTCTTATAGCTTAGACATCCAATTCCCTGGTGTTCAATGGCTTAGATCTGTTCTCTTGTTCTTCCATCAAGTAGGCGATCTTTCTAGTCATAAATTCCATGAGTTCTTGCTTCTTCTGTTCTAGGGCTTCCTTTTCTTCTTTTCTTTGGATCTGGTCTTTTTCAATCCATATCTTTCCTAACAAAGATGGAAATGGGGCATGGTCCTCAATAAATTTAATAACTTCAAATTCTTCCTCTGTCAAAGCTCCATGGGTACTCATAGCTATCTGGGTAATCCTGCCACACAGGGTTACCATTTTTCCTTTAAACAACCCTATTTTTCCTAGTGAAGGAACCATAGCAGGCCTTCTTAGGGTTTCCCAAGTGATTTCTGTCATAATGTTCATCTGTTTTTCCTCATCCAGAGCACACTCAATGTCGAAGTCTCCTATTCTTACTTTGATTTTCTCCTTTTCTTTGAAGATCTATGACAAACTGGCATCTTTATGTTCATCCAGGGTTTCTTTCATTTTCAGTAACATAATCTCTTATTCTTTCTGGGGTTCTTCTATAATATTAGTCTCTTGATCTCCTTCAGAGTTTCCTTGCTCCATATTCAGATTTTCAAGTCTAGCAATCATTCTAAGGAAATCCAGTACTTCATGGTCCATAGCCTTACAACAGAGGCAACTAGGGTTTCTCCCAGGGCATTCCTTAGCAAGATGTCCTGGTCTTCTGCAACTGTAACAAATATTTAATCCTCTCTTTCTCTTCAATGATCCCCAACTCTTCTTATACTGCGCGCTAGGATCATAATGGCTGTCTTGCAAAAATTTCTTTCTAGGGTCCTGCATCCATTGGTTAGTCCAAAAATTCTTTCTATGCATAGGTATAACATATCTATCATTATATTTATCAGATCTATTCATATCAAACATTTTTTTATATAACAATGCCCTAGTTTTCAAGCTAGGACAAAATCCATCAAGCATACCTAAATCGATACTTTAGAAACAAACATCTTCACTTCTTTTACTTCTATAGGGCACAAAGCTTCCAGATCTAAGAACTTTTAACTATTCTTACCTTTATCAGATCATAGAGATTACAGATCTTACTTATTTTCTTCAGTATAAACCTCTTTTCTTGTAGATCTAACTTCTTTCCTTTAGATATATCCTTCCTTTTTCATCACAGATCTTTTCAGATCAAGTGGATCACTGCGCACTAGGGCATAGATCCACGCATAGAGATTTCACAATTTCAGGGCAAATCTTTGCACAAAGCTTCTTCTGCTCAGTTCCCAACAATCACAACTTCAAGTCCCGACAATGGAACCATTTGTTGGCACAGGGGTAGACCCAGGGTTCAACGCTACAATAGTGCACCAAAAAAACCCTAACTACCAGCCCTTTCAGAAACACTTTCCAAGTAGATGAAGTCTCACCCGAGGTAGAGGCAGGGGTGGTTGTGAGACTCAGGTGTATGCAACCTTAGCTGGGACACATATCTGTGATTATAACACTTAGCAATCACCTAGCATAGATTATTCATCAATATTCAACCCTTATGATACTTCACAGACAACATAGAGCATCACAGTATGTACTTATATCTAAGATAATTCAACACTTAGCCATAACAAGATATATTAGATTCGACAGATCAAGCACTAAGCATCTTACATACCAGATCTAACATTCATTCGTATCTCAGAAGCACAAAGCATAAATAGATCTATCTAAACACATCAAAGCACTTATCAAAGGAAGAGACAAACACATTAGGTCAAGGCACATAGCACAACACACAGATTTACCATGGTTCACCCCCACCCTGGGGCTACATCCACAAAGTCTTCTCCTTTATTAGCTTCAGTTAATCAAGTTACAACACAGAGCCATCCAAATCCCTCTTCGCATAGGACATAAGATCTGCGCAGCTCGATAAATCCTTCTTCCTTGCATTACAACACTTATCTTCCTATAGCAGACTCACAGTAACTTGCACTTAGCCTTGCAAGCCTTACACAGTTAGCACAAAGCACTTATTCAACATCACATAGATGCACTACCAATTGCACTAAGCAATCACACCTACTTCACATCTACTTCATATCTATTTATACATACAAAAGTGGGCCTAAGCATGGGTAAATCCACGAGCCGACATCCCTTTCCCATTACATTATCCCCAAAAACGCAAAAAGGACCCAAATAAGGGGTCTAGCTTCCACGATTTCCGCTTCGCATTGCGCTCCATCTTTGACAAGTTTTTGAAGTCCCAAAAATGGTCAAATATGACCAAGTGTTCCTCAAAACTTGGTCAAGGGCCAACAACTAGGAAACATATGTAGAAACATATTTCCAAGATCTGTCCTATATAAAATCCTATGGAAAGCATCAAACAAATAAAAGTAGATATATCAAATAAGAGAGATGAGATAAGGAATTTTCTGGGGAAATCCCAAGGTGGGGAAAAATCCATGAAATCATTTCCTTCTATTCTTCATATAATCCATAGAAGCAAGCCTTCTATTTCTTTATATAACTGTCTCAATTACAATTGC
The DNA here is from genome assembly GCA_010110895.2 of Picea sitchensis. Taxonomy (NCBI): domain Eukaryota; kingdom Viridiplantae; phylum Streptophyta; class Pinopsida; order Pinales; family Pinaceae; genus Picea; species Picea sitchensis. The sequence continues at coordinate 154,327 of SNQJ01S0017464.1, forward strand.
TAAAGATTACACATGTATGGAGTTCAAATTGGATCCATAAAAATATCAAGCATATGAATGATCTATCCTATGAATCCATAGGGTCCAAATTAATCATAAATACCATAATCCACCCTCCACCCTCATGTATTCAAGACCAATTTCCTCAATGTATAGTAACCAAAATGATCCTAGACCATTCATCATAAGGCACAATCAAGGGTGGAGATCAACCAATCCATAAATTTTGATGATAATCTCATCAAGAGATAAGGGAGAAGTAATGGATAAGAATGACCCATGACTGTAGGTCATCATTACTTGAGATATAGGTCACCACTAAATAACTCCCAAAACCATCTTTGTGTGTACATGTGAAATGGTACAAAAGTCTAGTGATGCATAATTACATGTATACGTGCCCCACAAATGATGTTATAGTGATCATCATTATGACAATAGGTACAATACTACATAAAATACACTAGACAAAATTAAAAAACATTTTGACTCTACATCATTCCTAGGGATTCTTTTGTCACTCATTTTCAGAATATCTACAGGAGCATTGGAATGCTCTTGTTTCCATTGTTTTAGGAGGTCAAGACAATTCAGCCACCCTCTTTGCCTCCACTTTTAGTATTTCCCTCTGTTAGAAAGTGTGAGTACTTCCTAATATTGGATTTGGAGATCCTATAGCCTTTAATAGAGGATTATTTGTACCATGTTTCCATCATCTTGAATTTCTAGACAACACTCTATAAATTTAGCAATGTTCCCTTGAGTTATTTTGTAATACTCTACTTGATAACTCATAAGATCAACCTCCTTTTTTCAATCCTCTATCTCCCAAAATAGTGTAAAATATTAAATTTAGTTGTGTGGGAAATGGCCACACCCAAAAAGTAAATTTCTACAAGATATATCTTGTCCATGTTCATCACGATGTCCTATATACTCTCCACCACATCTTGAGTGGAAATTATTTTTCTTCTCTTGTGGGTCTATAAAACAATTTGTTTCCATTTCTTATTGAAGGAAAATAACTATAATCGAGACACTTCATCATTAGGTTGATTCATTTGCATGGAGTGTTTTAGACCATGGCCTATTGGAAATGGAAACTTCCTTTTAATGTTCATTCCATCAGAAGACATGATTGTTGTGCTTTTGATATTTGGACTTTGTCGACTTAGCGATCCACCCCTTACTTCTATAACTTATTCCTCTACAAATTCCTTTATGTTTACCTCTACTTCTACTTTATCTTTTTATTTTTGTACATTTTCCTCAATAGCTCATATTTCAACTTTAGCCTCATCTTTCCTTTTGAATGTTTATTCTTCAATTCTCTTTATTCTTTATGCCTCTACTTCAGGTGCTAGTTTTTTTTTGTTTCAACCTAAGCTCTTTTCCTCTTTTCTTCCTCAACTTTGTATCTTGTTGTATTCTTACTTTCACTTCCTAATATGAGAGTTATCTCTTCTTCAACTCTTCCTCAAAATTTTCTTCATGGGAATATGGCTAGGTGATGGCCACATAAGTTATGTGGTTCTCCATCGCTTTCATAGAGTCATGTACATGAAATATTTCTTCTCCAAACTTGTAATCCTCTATATTTTAACCTCCATTTTTAAAAACAATTGAGTTGGTTAGTCCATCTAATCCAATGTAGAGAGGATAAGCAAAACATAGATTGTTCTATAGATAATGTAGATAAGCATTAAATCCATGGAAAATTGTTTGATATAAAATATTTGAAATGAGAAATCGATATGGAACATACATGGAGAGGGTGTGAGGGGCCTTTTTTTCTCCATATAACAATTTTATGTAAGTTTACCTCTCATATAGTGTAACATCACAAGTTTTAATCATTGTAAATTGTAATATAATTGTGCAAATGTGATTTAGGTTGGTGAGACAACAATTTTTGGGTTGGAGAGCCTATATTGATTAAAAAATGAAGAGTCTCATATTATAATATGTACATACAAATACATCACTAGATATGAAAAAATAGGGAGGATAATGTTGGGGGGATATGATTCCAAGAGAGAGGGGGATTAGTGGGGGTTTTCAGGGGATTCAACATGCCTAGAGTCTTAAGCCACCTTTATAAATTAGTTTTTCATTTATCTATTTAACCCTTTGACTTATTACAAACTAAATCATTTAATTATTGTAAGAGGTTAGGTGGTAAATTCATCCCACTCAGTTATCATAGCATTGGATGATTGTAATCATCTATGTGGGAACTGTGAGAGTCAAGCAAGCATTTGGGAAGAAGAAAAAAGGAAATTAGAGTAGGAGAAGAGACAAATTTTTACAAGTAGTTTTTGGGGACAACAAGAGGGAGTTGGGTGCTAGGAAAGAGAACTAGCCATGATGTGTATGAGAGAATCCATTAAAGGATTTGATTTTATTCTTCTAATTGTAGGTGTGTGCTTGTAAGTGAATTTCTTGTTGACAAAACTACTTAGGATCCTTGATAAAATTGTTGTGAGCACTCCTGTGATAATGAGAATTCCCGAAGTCCCCAACTAATATATTTCCTATCTGACCTTGCACTAGATCCTTGGAGGGAAGTAGGATACCTTGAGGGACTGTGTGGCAAAGAAGTATATCCCATTCCTTGGGTTATGCAGGTAGAGGGGAAAGAGAGATGGTGGATTAGAATTGTAGTTAGAGTTTGTAATATGGGTATTGTGTTGTTGTGTGTGGACAATGGATGGCTAAGATAGTCATTCATCCTTATGAACTCATATCCCTAGCTTGAAGGTGGCCTATTGTTGAGAGAAATGGAAAATCAAGGCCTACAGTTGGGAGGCATGTTCCTCATATGTATCCAGTTGGTGAAAAATGTTTTTAAAGATAAGTGTGCCAGTCATGATATTATTTGCTTCGTTAAATTTTGTGTATTATTTTTTTGTTACACTTTATATTTTATGTGTTTGAATGTGTAAGAATTAATATTTGCATTTATGAATTCAGAATTAATTTGTGTTGCATGCTTTTGTATGTCATGATACACATATATTTTCTGCATTTGGATCAATATGTTAGTTGATTCCGTAGTAACATGGCCCAACAAGGTAGTTGGGTACGTCACAATATGATATTATACCCATCGTATGATGTTTTGGTTGTAATGGGACTCATCATGGGAGTTGGGTATGCTACAATATGGTATCAAAGATTTGGGCTCAACACCAGACATGTATGGAATGAAGACTAGTGCAGATTTGACAAATTCACTATTGTAGAGTTTAATCTCCATTGAAATTAGGGAAATTTGTAAAATTAGAGTAGAATACCCCAATTTACGAGAAAATTCAAATTGAATTTTCCATTTGAATTGTCGAAGGGAAGATGAATTGCATCAATATATAGGTTGTGGAATTAAATTTATCCTAGAAGGTCAAATTTCATGTTTTAATGGTGATTATGGAATTTAGTGAATCAATGGTCCATATTGCATTCAACTTGGAGATCAGCAACCAAGACTCACCTCGGGTTGGTTTAAAACTTTTTAAGTTTGTGGAAAACAATTTATAAGTTCACCGAATGAGAAATTCAGAGTTCGGTGAAATTCAACGAAGTTGAAGAAAATTGGAAGTCATGGAAAAATTATGAAGTTCGATGAAGCTCAGTGTGGTTGCACAATTTTTTGGTTTGTTGATGAAGAAAATACACCAAATAGAAAAAAATTATTAGATCTTCGAAGAATCAATATGAATTTTAGCAAAATTCAGCCATGTGAGAAAAAAATTGTTCATTGAAGAAGAAATACAGAGTTTAGTGAAATTTGATGAAGTGAGAAAAACCTAGTTCATCAAAGAAGAAATCTAGAGTTTGGTGAAAATATGTAAAGTGAGAGAAAATTGGTTTGTCGAAGAAGAAATTTGGAGTTCAATGAAATTCGTTGAAGTTGGAGAAAATTTGTGGTCATTCGAAGAAATTTTGTAGTTCAATGATGAAAAAGAATTTTTTATTTCTCTAAAGAAGTATTTTCGAGTTTGACGAAGAAACCATTTTGGAGTTCATCGAAGTGCATTTTGTAGTTTTAAAATGGAGAAGAATTTCGAATTTTGTCGAAAAGACAAAAAGTTGAGTTTGTCGAATAAAACATTTTGGATTTTCCTGAAGTGCATTTTGTAGTTCGGCGATGGAGAAGAAATTCAGAGTTCATCGAAAAGAAAAAAAATTGAGCCCACCGAAGAAACATTTGTGTAGGTTGTTGAATTGCATTTTTTATTTCACTGATGGAAGAATAATTTTTGGGTTCACCGATGGAAGAAATTTGGCAACCGTCGATAGAAGGAATTTGGTGACCATCGATGGAAGAAATTTGGTGACTGCTGATGAAATAAATTTGGTTATTACTAATGGAAGAAAAATTGGATTCACAGATAGAAGAATTATTCAACTCATTAACGAGATGGTGACATGGTTATATCATGGGATGACAAGTGAAAATTAACATCCATATGGCATTCCATGTTAGCCAAGTTGTCACATCAACAAAATGATGGTATTAAGAAAACAAGTTTGGAGCCAAAACCTTGTTTTGGCCATAACATAAGTAGATTAACTCATAATCAAATGAAATTTAAAGGGTATGTTAGTAGTGAGGAATTCTACAAAAGTGGCTATGAGGGTCATTGGCTATTTCTACTTCAAATTTCCATAAAGTGAAAATTAGTGGTTTTTGAAGAACTTGGATGAAGATGAAATTTTTGTAGTGAGCCTAAAAGGTAGACATGAATATACCCAGTTGGGATTTTGGTGAAATTCCAAATGAGAAGAGTGAGAGTTCACAGGGCATCAAGGATCAAGAGGGATTCAAGGAAAGTCATCAATAGTAGAAAATTAGGAATAAATATACGTTGGAAAGCATACTGGGAAGTGGTGCAGAAATCATATAAGAAAGATAAAATGCATGTGCACTAGTAGGCACATTGAGGAATAATGTTTGGTGCATATATCCATGCATTAGTGCATGTGAGAATACCTGGACATGCATATGTCATGCTTATAGACTAAGAGTATTTTGTTGTTATATGTATGAAATAAAGTTGTTATTATGATTGAAATATGCCAATGATGGATTATGTATCCAAGAAAAAGGTTTATATCATGGTAGAAAGTGATGATGGTGTCATTGCATATGATATACATCCATATGAATAAAACATAAGGATGATCAAATGTTGATCAAGAGGTTGGTGAAGAGAGCTTGCAAGCTTCTACAAAATACCAGTTGATCAGGTAGCATCAAGTAATTTGCTAACATTTATGTAGGTATGAATTTGGTTGATTATGATGCATATATGTTGAAGGGAATTGAGGTAAGAGTTCCCTTAGTTAAAATTTAATATTTGAATTGATATGCACTATGAGCATGGCATTTCCCTATATGTGGTAAAGGTAAAGGTCCTTGAACATATAAAGATTTTATAATCCTTGAAAGAAATCATGTGAAAATTAATGGCATCCATGATATACTGGTTATGATTTCATAACCAAGTTAGTCATGATATATACTCCTATTAGAGATATGGATGCCAATATAGCTAGCCATATGTGAGACCATGATATTGTTGGTGTTGGGTGTGTGTTATATTCTTTGCATGACTAAATCTAGTGTCTACGTTGCGTTGGATGCATAGGGGGGGGTGGCACTAGCCCCCCTTGCCACTAACCAGGGGGTCGTAGGGGGAAGGAGACCCCCTATCTGATGGGTTTGCAGGGGGGAGACCCTATGTGTGGAAGTTTGGGGACAGTTCCCCTGAAAAAAAATTAGCGATTTTTTAGCACATGGTTTTCGTTAATGGTTTTCTAATTATGGTTAAGGAATTAGGGTTGTTGACTAATACAGGTCAATGGATTAGGGGTTTTGGATGTCGTGGGATCCTATATATGTATTGTATTGTAAAAAATGAATATATGATGAATAAAAGGATATTATAGGTTTGGATCTGTTAGTGATATTTCTTGCTAAGGGGTTTAGACATCAAAAGAATGGGTTAAAACCCACCTGTCCTAAGTTTTGGTGCGAATGCGCCCATGATTAAACAAGAACCAAGATTGGACGGCCAAGAATCACACGCCCAGATCAACGACGCGCATTGGATTCCAGACCCCCCTTGCCTTTCTACCTTTAAGCGGGGGGGGGTCCGGA
>SNQJ01S0017466.1:39137-54071 GCA_010110895.2 Picea sitchensis
GATGATCAAACTGCAGATGAGGATGATGAGCAGGAGGCTCCTCCAGTACAGGACACTCCTACTACTAGGAGGAGGAAGACCATATGGGAAGAATAGACCTTGAGAGAGGCATAGGAGTACGTGGGTGCTCCTAGGACTTTTGTTAGAGAGAGTAGAGGACCATAGAGATTTTCCAGTTACATGGCTCTGATGAGCAAGCTATTGGAGGTCGAGCCTTCCAGCTATGAGGAGGCATCACAATAGCAAGTATGGAGAGATGCCATGGTGGAAGATTATGGTTCCATCATGAAGAATGATGTATGGGAGGTTCTGCCCCGGCCAGAGGGGAAATCGGTGATTGGCTCTAGATGGATCTATAAGATCAAGCATGTTGTGGATGGTACTGTGGAGAAGTCCAAAGCGTGCTTTGTGGCTAAGGGGTTCTCTCGGAAGGAGGGAATCAATTATGATGAGACATTCACCCTAGTGGCAAAATACACTTCAATCAGGACCGTGGTCTCGATTGCAGCAGGGATGGGGTGGAAAATCCACCAAATGGACGTGAATACGACCTTCCTTAATGACATCATTGAGGAGGAGTTATACATTGAGCAGCCAAAGGGTTTTGAGGTGCATGGGAGGGATTCCCATGTATGCAGGTTGAAGAGAGCCTTGTATGGGCTCAAGCAGGCTCCCAGAGCGTGGTACTCATGGATTGACACCTACTTGCAAGGGATGGACTTCACCAAGAGTGAGGCGGACTCCAACCTCTACTACATCATAGTTGGAGGTGAGCCGCTCATTCTTGTGTTGTATGTGGACGACTTATTTTCGACAGGTTCAAAGAGGCTCATTGCAGAGTGCAAGAGGGATCTTGCTTCAGAGTATGAGATGAAGGATTTGGGGTTGATGCACTACTTTCTAGGGTTATAGGTGTGGTAGCGTGATGGTCAGACTTTCATTGGACAGGGGAAATATGTAGTGGAGTTTTTGAAGAGATTTGGGATATTGGACTGCAAGCCTATATCTACGCCCATGGTGACCAACTGGAAGAAGATCGACGCTTCCAGATCAGAGACAGTGGATCCTACTCTTTACAAGCAGTTGATTGGCTCTTTGATGTATTTGGTCAACACTAGACCAGATATATGCTTTGCAGTTAACACACTCATCTAGTTCATGGTTGAGCCAAGGAGGATACATTGGGTGGTAGCGAAGCATGTTCTGAGATATCTGCATGGCAAAGTTGAGTATGGTTTGAGTTACATCCAGGGAGATGGGGTGAAGCTGGCAGGTTTTACAGACGTTGATTGGACAGGCAGGACGATGAACAGGAAGAGTACTTCAGGTTGTTGTTTCAGCTTGGGATCAGGGGTTGTTTCCTGGTTCAGCATAAAGCAGAAGTCAGTAGTGTTGAGCTCTGCTGAGGCAGAGTACATGGCAGCTAGTTTAGCAGCATGTGAGGCCATTTGGCTTCATAAAATGCCCATTGGTTTGTTTGGTCGGAAGTTGGATGCGATTGCCATTCACTGTGACAATCAGAGCCGCATCAAGCTCTCTAAGAATCCAGTGTTTCATGACAAATCCAAACACATAGAGATCAGATTTCACTTCATCAGGGACTGTGAAGCTACAGTATGTGCCTACAAGAGAGCAGGTGGCAGACATTCTCACAAAGGCCTTGATGAAAGGCAAGTTTGTCTTCTTCAAGGATAGATGGGGGTGGTGCAGAACACCTTCCTCGCTAAGAGGGAGAGTTAATTTTGTAGCTCAGAAGGTGTCTCAACTTAGCCTATGTGTCCAAGGCTAGTTGGACATAATTAAAATACCCAGATCAACATTTTAATTTATCCTAAGTTTTAGCTTAGGAAAAGTAACTTTTTGGAAATTAATAATTCACTAAAGTGAATTTATGGAGGCTTCTAGAAGACTCAAGAAAAGGTGAGTTAGAGAGATAAAAAGGTGGTTGTGCATAAGGGAGGACACAACACTCATTTGAGCAAGAGAAAAGGAAGGTGTTGATTGAGGAAGAGGAGGTTGATTCTGCAAAGTGAGGAAGGGCGACTTAGCAGCAGAAGAAGTGAGTTGAGTGCAGGTCGTTCCATCAGAGACAGAGGTCGTACAAGCAAGTCGTACTTCAACAACAGCAGAGTCGGGTTAAGGGGGTCGTACAACAAACAGGAAGAGGGTCATACAGGCCTGAATTCAAGTAGGTCGTACAAGACGAATTCTGCTAGGTCGTACCTGGGTCGTACATAGGTTGTACAACCATGGTCGTACAGCAGAAAATAGAGGGTCGTACAACTGGTATTTGTTGGGGCGATTTTTTCTAAGGAAGAGAAAACTGCTGGAGAAATTTCCTGTAAGAAATTTCTGAATTTTTGTTGCTGTAAATTAATTCCTCCGAAGCCAATAAAGCCCCTCCTTTGCTGGTTTTCCCCACACTAGGGTTTCCAAGGTATTTCTGGTGTCTTTATATTTTATGTGCTTGGTTTCTGGTAGCTTTCGCTGTGCATTTTCAGTGAATAACTCGGTTATAAATTATATGCATGATTTTCTGAAGTCATATCAGCATAGAGTAATTTTTGGGTTAACAAAATTATTGGCATTTAATTTATGTTGTTGAGTTTAAAAGAAATTAACAGAGACACTGACATAGTTTGATGTGTCGGTTCTGAGCTGATTATAGTGCTCTGAATATGTGAGGGGTTTCAATACCTAGTTGTTGACATTATTTGCTTATGGTGCCAACATAAATAATAGCACTCAGTAAACCGAACCACCAACCACCATTCATTCATACAATACATTTACATAGGTGCAAGCAATATGCAACACTTAGTCAGAATGCACAATTCATATTTACAACAATTCACTTTCTGCAAATTGTGCAAGGAGGAAAACAATAATCACTATATCAAAGCGCCCACAAATCCTCCAATGTATTCATGAAAGGTTGCATGTCAAAAGGATATATGTGCAATCCAAATGTATTAAACTTATAGCCATCTTCTAGAATCAATATGACTAGTGTTCACAAGATGGTGGTGTTCATCAAACAACAAACATGAGAAGCCAATTCATATTATAGCGTCAGCATCGCCAATGTACCAAGCAACTGACACAAACCCACCTAGCCTACACAAATGAAACACCAAGGAGTTTATTGAATAGATTTGGCATCCTCTGCGTAAACAGCTACACCTTTTATTGTGATAGTGTAGTTCCAAGTCCAGATTCCACAGGTAATGCTTCACATTCCTATGGACACTAATTTTTCCACATTAAAATGATGAGTGCTCTAGCAAGAGAGAAATCGACCCAGGTGATAATAATTCTTCCAGTAGTGAATTAAAAACATCCAGGCAACTGAGTGATGGTCCATGGAGGAAAAATTCACCCCAACAATCAAATAAAACGCACAGCAAATAATTAAATCGCCCAGGTAACAGAATGATAGTCCAGGAGAAAGAAATTTGTCCTAGGTAAGTGGGAAATGACCCAGACAGGTGGAAAACATTCCAAGCAAGTGAAGAATTCACCCAACAATAAGAAATCCGACTGAGTGGAGTGCGTACGACCCGTGGGTGAGTGAAGACACTATTGAAACTAGTGCAACTGCAAGAGCCATTCACCGGGAGGATGGCATAAGACCCTAGCTGAGGACTAGGGCCCCCAGTACACTCCTGGGGTTTCTTGGTTTGGGACCATGCAGTGAGAGCCATGGCAAAAGACACTAGTTAGGGCCCCCAGTATATGACTAGGGTTCTTGGTCTAGGACCAAGCAGTAAGTCCCTAGATGTGTTCTAGGGCCCCTAGATGTGTTCCACGGAATCCTTGCCCGGTGCTTGGATTGATCCTTGGATGTGTTCCTTGGTGGTTGATGTAAGTCCCTAGATGTGTTCTAGGGCCTCTCAATGTGTTCCAAGGAACCCTTGCTTAATGCATGGGTTGATCCCTGGTCTTGTACCTTGGTGGATAAGACCCTAGATGTGTTCTAGGGCCCCCAGATGTGTTCTAGCCCCTAGGGCAACCTGGTCTTGGACCAGGTAGATCTTGGTGAAATACCAAGATGTGATGATGTGTGATCCTCTTCCTCTCTCCCGGGATGGTCCATGAAACCTAGGAGTCAGCTAAGAAGATGGATATGACCACATTGTTGATGTGCCCTCTTATGCCATGATGATAAAAGTTTATAAGTCATTATGAGACTTATGTGGACATGTTTTGCCATTGTGGACCCCCTTAACTTTGTCTTAAAGTTCCCCCTTGCTTGTTGTCTTGCTTTCCCTCTTGTTTTATGTGGTGAGGGGTTTTTATAATTTACTTTGATTTAATTGACATTTAATTCATATTTATATTAATTAAATTATCATTATTTAATTATTTTTATTTTATCCCTAACCCCTCTCCTTAGCTATAAAAGAAACCCTCCCCTCTAGCATTTTCATACATACACTCACTCACTTCTCATTCTTCTCTTGTTGCGGCTACCTCAGGTTATCCTTCTCTTGGATGGTGCGGCTCCTCTCTTGGACTCTCTATTTCAAATCTGAGGCATATTATCAAGACTCCTACTTGGTTGAGGGCTTCCTCTGAGTTTGTTTGCTAGTGTAGAGATGTTGGACCTCTACTTGACTGTCCAGGCCTGTCATTGACCTCTCCTTTAGTTGTCGAACTGTGTTCAAGAGAGCCGCAGGCTGACCCTTGACTGTGCAAGGGTGTCACAACCCTCTTTTGAGGTTGTCGCTGAGTTTGTTGAGGTACCAACTCTTTTGCCTCCTCTTCCCTGGTGGCCGCTGGGTGTGTTGAGGCACCATCTCCTCCTCCTCTTCCCTGGTGGCTCCTCCTCTCCCGTGCCTTGCTGTTAAAGCGTTTTACTATCTCAATTTGTGTAATGTCCCATTTTGGGACATTATAACATTACAACATTTCAGGTTGTTATGCCTACCTGAGTAGCCAGATAGGGGTGACAGAGAGTTCGGGAGATATTGAGGGGTTTATTTGGGCCCGACTTGCATCGTTCATCATCAGGATCCATTCCACACAGCTGGGCTTTGGTTCCATTGCATTCCGAGGATTTCCGTAATTTTGAGTTATTATGGGTCATATCTTAGTTAAATTCACTAAGAAGGTCATAATGGGCATATTACTTGGAGAAAAATGATAGGAGATGCACTTGGCTGAGGCAAGCAGCCTGGTGTGTTTGGATCTGAGAAAATCCAACTTTTGCTCCTTCAAATCTGATTTGCGGATTTCTGGATTGGTGCTTCTAGTACCTCTGGTACTCTGGTACTTCTGGTACTTCTGGTACTTTGTGAAACTAGGGTTTCACTTTCCAGGAGATCCAGCCACTGAAAAGGTGCGCTGATGATGCCAAATTGATCCTTAGGGGAGGGCGCAACTTTCTAGATAGTTTTAGGGCTGAAAAGCTTCATTTTTGAAAAACCTTAATTTGTAGGTACAGCAACAGTGACGTTTTTCTCTTGCGAAAGATGTTTCCTTCAGCTTGGCTCTGATACCATGTTAATGTTTAAGCCATTATTATAGATGTCTGCATTTCATTAGATAACAATAGCATAATCCAAGATCACTGAGAAATACACAATCACAAGAGACACAGCGTTTATCCTAGGAAACCCTCTAGGGGAAGAAAACCCAGCAAAACTTCCTTAATATAGATAGTCAATACAATGCCAAAAGATCTCTTATGCTAATACAGAAAGTCCTCTCCTAGATATGTGCCACTCTCTCTCTCCTTTGCCGGTAACAGATCAGAACTTGTCCTTCAAACTGAGCAAGTGAGTTGTGTCTAAGTGAGGCGCTAGCNTGCTAATACAGAAAGTCCTCTCCTAGATATGTGCCACTCTCTCTCTCCTTTGCCGGTAACAGATCAGAACTTGTCCTTCAAACTGAGCAAGTGAGTTGTGTCTAAGTGAGGCGCTAGCCTCCTTTATTTATACAAGTCTGGCATGTGTGAAGTGTCTCTTCACTGGCAGGGCCGAATTCTCAAACTGGGTGGGTAAACCCACCTTTATTATATTTTTGGGTCTCTTTAATAACTGTTGGGGCCGACTTCTTATTCTGCGTATTACAATTGTCTTTTGACCAATCTGCAAAAGGGGATTTGGTCCTATTACAATAACCGACATGATCAATCCACAATGGGGATTGATCCTGTGAATAATATATCAATAATAATAAGAATACTCTTTGCAGTTACATTATTTCAACAAATTGCAGATTTACTTACTTCACCAAGAATAATCAAACACAAAAACCCTAGAATTGCCAAAATTTCACCAAGAAATGATCCAAAATGCATCCAAAATAGCCTCCAAGCAAGTGTCCCTTGGTCATTTCAGCCAATAACCCCTTTAGGGTGAAAATTTCAATCCTCCCTCTTATGAGAGGTGAGTTATGATCTAAAAATGAGAGCACTTTATGTTTATTTATACAAAATTTTGACCTTTAATTAATTTTCAAGTCAAAATAAGGTTGACCTAGCCAATTTACAATAAAATTCAATTTTGACATAATAAAAATTAATTAGCAACTAAAGACACCTCCAAGGGTGATGTCATGCCCTTCTAGGGTGATGTTGAGGCCTAAATGTGGAACGTTGATCCTAAAATGTAGCACGTTGGCCTCCAGAGGCCCCAGATGATGCCAACACGTGCCACCAGGCTCATAAATGCCTCCAAAACAAAAACCCTAGCTTTGAATGACGTCGAGGGTCATGATGGTGACATCTAGGGCCAACGTCCATGTGGAAGAGCAAGGTCCCCCTGGGTCTAGGTCTTCCAAGGTGCCTTCGAAGGCAACGTCCTTCTTTTTCCCAATGCAAATATTCAATTTCTTCTTACCTCTAGCTAGGGTTGTAGCATCCATCTGTGGGATTTAAGCCCCCATGAAGGTCCGAGCTAATAATTCCCTCATGTGTACCTGTCCACAGGGCAAGGTACTGCAGCAACAAGTATGCCCTCCAGGGGTTCATAAGTCACAGGGATCATAGCATGTAAATCACATCCAATAATTAAATTACCCAAACATGTGCATCAAAGCCCCCTTAACCCAGAAAAATTCTCAAAGACGTTATGCAATTTGACAAGTTAGGTTTGGAGAAGGTCTCAGGGTGTCCTATTGGGTTAACCTCTCTTAAGTTTGGGGTGTTTCCCAGGTGAGATCTAATCCAAGTCATGTAAGTGTATAAGGTGGCATAGGGTAAGTATTTGGGCATGGGGTGCATGTAATAACAAGGAAATGTAAAGTCTTACCTGTGGGTGCCTTTGTAGAGGGCGAGTTGCACCTTGTCATAAATGCAAATGTTTCCTAGCCCATACATTGCCTTTTATTTTTAGCTTTATTTCTTTTGATCTTTTTCTTTTGAGCTTCAAGGGAATAGTTGAGGGCCACTGTCCTGGCTTGATGACTAGAGGTGACAGCGTTATCCACAAACATTTCACAGAAATGAGAAGGTTGGCTCATGATGAGACCCCCTTTCTCTTGGCTATGCCACCAAGAGTCACTACTATGGTTTGGTGACCAGTAGGTGGTAGTGTCATACCACTACATGCCCACGGTCATAATAGGTCAGCTCGTGATGAGACCTCCTATCCAGCAACTAGTACCTTGAGTGTTTATGTATCTTATGGGTCCCCTTTTCTTACTGAGAAGCTTTTCACAGCTTTCTCAGGGATCCCTGGGCGAAGCATGTCAAAGGTTTCAACATTGGCTTTTAACTCTTGCTAGTTACTTTTACGCTCTGGGCCTTTAGCCCCTTCTTCCCACAAGGTAAGGTACATCCCTTCCTAGCGTAGCCAATCCCAATGCCCAAACAAGGATAGGGGGGATGGAAGGAATAAGGATGGAAAGTGGTAAGTATGGAGGGAACGGACGATGACTTTTCACAGACCCACCCAATAGCAACCCATCCTAAAGGGAAACGAACTTACGAGGGTACCGTGTTACCCTTCCAGATATAAACAAGGCAAAGAGCATAATTTCCAAGCAAACGTCATGAAATGAAGAAGGATTCAATACAACATATTCAAGTACTCCAAAAATCATAGTGATACATACCATGATACCCGGACTCATTACCTCATGGAGCAAGACCCACCGCTACTTCAGGACTAGACTGGTGGGATGGATATTGTTGCTGGTGATGAATGGACTGCAGTGAAGAAAAGAGGGGCCCTCTGGGGCCATGCTCCATTCATCTGGCTCTCGGTACTCCATGTCTAGAACCTGTGGGCCTCGAAACATGATCTCCTTAGTTATCCCTAGGCTAGGGGATAACAAGGCCTTCAAGATTGATGAATGTGCTCACCTCTACACCCAACAATGTCTTCAAAATATGTAAGGAACAAGGGTTTTGTCCCTTCATGGAGTTGCCATGTGAGAAAAAGATCTTCAATACAACATGTTGTCGTCCTTATACACACCTACTAACGTGGAGAAGTCTCCAACCCACTTGGTTTGTCCTTGGAGGCACAAACCTATGTCTAGACTCACTGTCACCTCGATCTAGACCTCTTCCATCTAGGCTCACTCCTAGGGAAGCCAAGGGGGGTAGACCCTATTAAACTATGTGAAGTTTGATTAATGATCTAGGAGTTAATTGAGTTAATTGTTAAGAAAACCAACCCAATGAAAGGCAGCAGATGAAAATGTGTAGTTCCTTTAATGACAAGTAAACCCTTTGTTTGGAAACAACAATTAGACCAGTGCCTAAAGATTAACAAAATGGAGTCAATGAGATATACAACAAAATACTATTATACAAGAATGAAATAATGTTATGAGATATCCACAATAAGTATGAGAAGTAACTTTACACTTAGACCAATTATGTTCATATAAATAAAGAATGCTTTGAAACAAGTATTCACAAGAAAAAAAATTGCTTGAAAGTAGCTTGCTTGAAAAAGTAACTTGCTTGAAAAGTAAATGTTGTGAAAGAGTGTGTAGGTTGATTTTAACAAGTTTTAGGTCTCTCTTGAGTTAAGGGGGAGATTAAGTGTGAAAGATGCAAGCCTACACTATGTGATTACCCCTAATTCTTATCTCTTCAACCAAAAGGAAGTGTCGGGTGCTCAAGAAGAAGAACAAACAAGGTTCTTCGCTAGCTCCACAAGTCAAATCTGGAATGCTTGGGTGCTCAACAAGGAGGACACGTAGTGTCGTGAAACCATCCCTGACTTCAACCCCTTGTAGCCTCCCAAGTCACCCTTTTTGGTGGTAGAAGCAATACTAATTGGGTGCCTAATTAATCTAGCCTCTCAATCCTTTGCCCTTTCTTCGTTACCCAAGATCCACAAAGTGGCAAGGGAAGGGAATACGGGGCAAAGGCGGGGCACAAATTTGATTACTTTGTACAAGATAAAATTTAGAGTAGCTTTCACGATATTGCATGGATGGTTAGGCCAATCTCTTTGCAAGGTGTGGGCGAAATAAATTTTAAATGACTTGAAAAATAAAGTGCAACCTCACAATAATGGCACAAGATGGAGAACAAGCCTATTGGTTTTGGCCAAGGTGGGTAAAATTAAACAAATGCAGAAAATTAAATCTAAACCTAGCCTTCACGATATTGCATAGATGGCATAGTCAATCTCTTTGCAAGGTGTGGGCAAAAATACAAAGATTATTTACACTTTACAGAATAGAAATTAAAGTGGAGAGAATGCAAGCCCAAGAGACTCTTGGGCTACTTACAATTGTTTGGAAAGTGAAGTAGAGAAGAGGGCTTGGTACCAAGACCCTTGGATGTCTTCTTGAGTGTCTTGGGGCCAAAAAGATGCAGATATCATCTTCTAACTTGCAAAAACTTGCAAAAAACAGCAAGATATTCTTGCTGGAAATTGCTTAAATGACTTGAAAAATATTATTTCAAATTATAATAATGAACAAAAATAATTAAACAAAAATTTATGAACATAAAAATGAAAGATTAGATTGTAGATTTTTAAGGAAATAAAGCTATAACTGATATTTACATGGTTGAAAATAAAAACAGAAAATAGAAGAGTTTTGGATGGCTGAAAAAGATGGATTTTCAGATCTGAAATCCACTCCTCCAAGCCTTTGGCAACCTGCAGATTTTTGTAAACCCTTGCTACAAAATACAAAAGAAAGTTAGAGTGATCTAACAACTTGCAAAATACTTTCCAAATTAGTTAGAGACAACTCACAAAGATTAATAGTAAAACTACTACTAATATATCCCAAACAAAATACTTTGTTTGGGTCTTCAAGTGAAATGCAAGCAAGGAAATGCAAAAGAAATAGATTGCAGCCATATTACCTCATACAAAACAAACAATGGCTCCAAGAATACTCCAAGAGACACAAGAAATCCTCCAAAACTTCTATTTTATTACATAAGAGAAGATTTTCCCAATGGCACCAAGAATCATGAGAGAAAATGGAAGAGAATGAGAGGGAGATGGGAGAGATTTTGGCATAGTAGAGTTGTTGTGAGAATAGATTTGAAAATGCGAGGGGGTAAGCTTTCTTTTATATGAGGGAGAGAGGAGAAACCCCCCTTGGATGAATTACAAGTGTCACACATCCAAGAGAGATGGACAAAGTCGAGGAAGAGACACTTTTAGGGTTTTGCTAATGAGTTAGGGTTTGAGGGGTGAGATGTGAAAGGGGAAAACACCTTTTGACTTGTCAAACATGAGGTTAGGCTATAGGAAAGGAGAAATTAGGGTTTTAGGCATTTTCTCACTTTAATTTTTTACTTTTCCCTAAGTTCATGAGGAAGAGGGGTGCACTTTTCACTAGGGAGACTCATTTTTGGTTGTTGGCTTGGCATGGGGGGATCTTTTAAGTGGAAAAACACTTTTCCAACTTAGGAAATACATTAGAAATCATTTTCCCACTCTCTCTCTCATGACTTTAAACATTTTTACAATTTTTGGCTTTTTTAATTTAGCCAATTATTTGTTGACTTTTCACTGACTTGGACTCCTCATGGACAATGACCAAGCAAAACTTGTTCAATTGAGATGAAACTTGGTCCAAGGGTGGAGGGGGTCATCTGTCATTTGATTTGAGTATTCACACCCCTATACAAAATCCACAAGGACCAAATTTTTACATTTTACATCAAAAATAATTAAAATTTTCAATTAATGGAAAATTTTAATAATTAAAAAAACGTATTAGAACTTAACGGAATTCCGCAAGACTCTAGGAGATGTCTAGCATGGTCATTTACAACATTCTTAAACCTTAGTCACCCCTTGGGCTCGATCATTAGAACGTCTTTCACCACTTTGGAGGATTATTGTGAGTGAAAAACTCAAGGATAATTAAAATTATCTAGTAGGCAAGATTAATTACCTGAGGAAAAAAAACATTCGATGAAAGGACATCCCTAATGATAAAGTCCTAGGTAACTAACTAAAAAAATGACTCATGCTGACCTATTACATTATTATCCCACGTAGGGGAGCGGACAATCTGATTACATAGAAAGACGTGTTGGGGGCAAAAATTTTCCCTGGCGAGCCATAATTCTTCAAAATAAGTTGCACCATAAGGTACATAGCTTCATGATACATGAGGGAGGTTGATACCTATTCGAAATAGGTGGTCAACACAACTCTCACAAAAGTGTCAAGAAGCATAGTATTCAAAATTTCGATGAAAATGGACTTTATTCCCAGCAACGGCACCAAAATGTTACCTCCCAAATTGTAATTGATGATAAAATCCCTAATTCACAAGGAACAACCCAAGATGGAACTACTAGGATGGTCACCAGTATCACCCAAGAAACCTATCATCTTCACTTTAGGTCGACTCTCCTCTGACTCAAGCGGGTATCCCTAGTAGAATTATTACAGCTAAGTAATAAGCCACAAGGTGAAGTGAGAGTAGCTTTAATAAAACAATGTTTTTGGTATTTTTAGGATATAAAAGAGGTGATCAAACAAAGTACAGATTAGTGCCAAATCTAACAAGGTCAATGGAGTCAAAGTGAATCAAAGAGGGCTTATGGGGTCAAGAAGAAAACCCCTCTTCAAAATTAGTCTATTTCATCTAAAGATTAGGATAAAGAAACTAGAACCCAAGGGAAAGAATAATATCTTATCTAATCAAGATCAATAATGAAGACCAAGGCCCTACACAAAGGGATCCTCAAGGGAAAAACCTTCGCCAACAAGATCAACTATAGCTTGATAAACATACTCAATACCCTTGCTAGGGTTCCTAAAATGGATAGACAAAGAAAGGCATCAAATAATTATCAAACTAACAAAGGAAGAAGTAGAGGAGTTGCCTCAAAACATCTTCCCTCCAATGGAAAAATTTCCCTTTCATGGATCGATCTAGCCAACTTGTAGAAAACTTGAGCATTCACAATCAATCTTTATGCACCAAATAGAAACCAAGATAGAAAAGCTTCAACAATTGACACCAGCATCCACAGAGAAAGAAGCCTTATACATCCATATGCTCCAACAAGTGGAAGCTCCAAAAATCCAACCATGTGTATAAATGAGGAAGGGCTACTCTTTATATAGAGTCTAGTTGAACTTCCTTTACAATAAAATAATAGTTTCTCATGTGAAAAGCCTGGATCTAAAATAGGGAGGAGTAAATAATTATTTCCTCCAACTAATTATTCAACGATACATTAAATAATGAGGTGGTCAAGGCCCCATGTACAAGTCTCCAACAAACATATGCCCAAGAGAGTGGGACGTCCTCATCAAAGAAAAAAGAAGATGAGTCAAAGGTGCATGTGTAGCCTCCAAAGGCTTCCAAGTGGATAGATCCACAACCAACTCCTCAAATTGGGCAATGAAAACCTCTTAGATCTCCTCCAAGGTGGATGTGTAGCTCTCTAAGGTGAAATGTCCCAACAAGCAATGAATAGAAGCTCCCAAGAGTGAAAGGCCTCAAATAGATGCATAAAACATGGGCCATGTGGCCTCAACAACTAGGGCGCTCTTCACCATGGGCATATATCAATAATAATCTCCTCAAATAACCAAAACGCTCAAGCCAAAAAGGTAGGGCATTCCTCAAATGAGTGGTCAAATGTGGCGAAAATTCTCCCGCAATAGATTTTAAAAGCACCATTATTGCATTGTTTTTTGTTAGAATTTTCTATTATGACCACATTTTAGAAATTTCGCAACCACTCTGCATCTAACGGCATTGATCTAGGTGAAATCTGGGCACTCTGTCAAAATATAACTGCTCCTAAAGCTCGGCCACCCTCAAAATATGCAATGAATCCTAGATTTAGGGTTTGGAACCTCCTAGATCTTATTCAAAGTGAGACAACCCATCAACAAGCATGATAAAATGTGCAAAGTAACCTCCAAAGTGCATGTCATCCTCAAATCAAGCAAGTGGATCCATGATACAAGGCCTCAACATGTGCAATATGAATAACACTCAACCATCTGTATGAAAAGAAGGGACATCCTCCTTTAATCTTGTTATCCCCTAACCTAGGGATAACTAAGGAGATTATGTCTCGAGGCCCACAGGTCCTAGACATGGAGTACCGAGAGCCATATTGACTTGAGCCTGGCCTTGGAGGGCCCATCCTTCTTCTTCGACGCCTCCATCCTATCAACAGCAGCAACATCCATCCCATCGACCTGGTCCTTCAGCAGCAGTGGGTCTTGCTCCATGAGGTAATGAGTCCGGGTATCATGGTATGTGTCACTCTGATTCTCAAAACATTTGAATATGTGCATTTAATTCTCTTTGCTTCATGACGTGCGCTTGGACTTTATGCCTTTTGACTTGTCCATACCTAGGTGGATGATAGTGTTAGAATATAATGGATGTGCTTGTTTTACCATTGACAATATCTCTATTGTCACCCAACCATAGGCCAAAGCCACCCTCCGAGCACCTTAACTTTGACAGAGAAACAATCCGGAAGCAATCACTAGGCTAGATAGCCAAACAAAGGGTAGCGCACCTTTCCCCAAGGATAGCGCACCAACAAGAGCTGATTACATAGTACAAACCCTAACCAAGAGATAGTCCAATCCAAACATGATCTGCTAGCTGCAGCAGCTGCAATGGTAGCTCTCCTCAAACCTGCACACAAGACTGGGCACTGCAGTGGGCACAAGTTGTTGCTCTGCAATTCTGAGACTGCTTGCCAGAATGAGAACTGGCCTCTTGTATTTATACTAATTTTGGCTAACTGCCTGGACCGACTTCTCATTCTGGGTATCTGTCTGTTCAGTATATATTATTATTTATGGCTGGCTTCTTCTCTTGGAGGCTAATAACCTAATATAAATTATCTTCTTGAGCCAACAAGTCTTCTAGGGCTATTAGCCAACTCATTAGGGTTTATTCTTGCTTCCCGGAGTATTCTATCCTCGTCAGGTTTACACATGGAGGAAAATACCTCCCACATCTACCATAATATCAACACTCCCTCCTAGCTAGGGAGGTATTACAGGTAGTGGTCTTGAGCACAAAAACATACCATTCACCCAGTAGCATCAACATAGTTGTATAGACTAGATCATGACTAGATCATGAGCACCATCATCATCATCAGTGTCTCTCTCGAAACCATACTCTATTTGAGTAATCAGACATGATGCTCACTCCACAGAGTGATACAAGAGCCATTCTTCTAATCTAGAAGAGTAAATGCTCTGAACCATTTTCCATCTGGGAAATATTTGTCCTTTGATTATCCATGTAACTGATAATCATTTCCAATACTGTTGATAGTCTTCAAGGCAATCGAAACAAAATAGAACACAATTGTGTTTACAGTAGTACATAACTACAATCTAGTGGTACGCTACCACACTAACACACAAGTACTTGATCAACAACGTATAGTCACAAACAGTGCAACACATCCACCACAGTAGTATACATCTACTGTCATACAGTCTTCATAACAATCATCTGATATCAACCTGCACAGAAACATTGTTATGA
>SNQJ01S0017466.1:54081-68977 GCA_010110895.2 Picea sitchensis
ATAATGGATGTGCTCGTTTTACCATTGACAATATCTCTATTGTCACCCAACCATAGGCCGAAGCCACCCTCCGAGCAGCTTAACCTTGACAAAGAAACACTCTGAAAGCAAACCCTAGGATAGATAGTCAAACAAAGGGTAGCGCACCTTTCCCCAAGGATAGCGCACCAACAAGAATTGATCAGATAGTACAAACCCTAACCAAGAGATAGTCCAATCCAAACATGATCTGCTAGTTGCAGCAGTTGCAATGGCAGCTCTCCTCAAACCTGCGCACAACACTGGGCACTGCAGTGCGCATAAGTTGTTGCTCTACAATTCTGAGATTGCTTGCCAGAATGAGAACTGGCCTCTTGTATTTATACTAATTCTGGCTAACTGCCTGGGCCGACTTCTCATTCTGGGCATCTGTCTATTCAGTATATATTATTATTTATGGCCGACTTCTTCTCTTGGAGGCTAATAACCTAATATAAATTATCTTCTTGAGCCGACAAGTCTTCTAGGGCTATTAGCCAACTCATTAGGGTTTCTTCTTGCTTCCCAGAGTATTCTATCCTCGTCAGGTTTACACGTGGAGGTAAATACCTCCCGCAGCTACCATAATATCAACAGATAGAATGCCCTAGCAAGTTGGTTCCCTTAGAAGTGAGTTGCCACTGGGTGGGTTCATGAAAGGCCATTGTCCATTCCCACCATACTTATCACTTTTCATCATCTTCCCTCTCATCCATCCCCTGCATTGGTTCAGGCATTGGGTTTGCCAAGCTAGCAAAGGGTTGTACCTTGCCTTCTGGGAAGAAGGGGCTAAAGGCCCTAGGGGTAAAAGTAGCTGGCAAGAGATAAAAGCCAAAAGAACAAAACCTTCAGATGCTTCGCCTAGGGATCCCCGAGAAAGCAAGAAAAGGCTTCTTAGCAAGAAAAGGAGGGACCCATAAAATAAATAAACTCAAGACCTAGTTGGAGGATAGGGGGTCTCATCACAAGCCAACCTTCTCATCTCCGTGATATGCTTGTGGGTAACATTGTCACCACTGGTCACCACGTCAAGGCAATATCCCCCAGCTATTCTCTTGAAAGAAAAAGCAATAAGACAAAAAGGTATAAACGCATTGAATGGGCTTGGAAACATTTGCATCCATGACAAGGTGCAGCTTACCCTCTTCAGAGGCACCCACAGGTAAGCCCTACATTTCCCTGTCATCACTGCACCCATTACCCTAACATCCCCATACCATCTCATGCACTTACATGACCTAGATTGGTCTTCACCTGAAAACATCCCACATCTAAGGAGAATTAGCTCAATAGGACGTCCTGAAACCTTCTCCAAACCTAGCTTGTAGAATAGCATAACATCTTTGAGCACTTGTCTGGGAAAGGGGCTTTTATGCAAATGTTTAGGTAATTTGATTATTAGATGTGATTGACATTGCTATGATCCATGTGACTTATGAGCCCATGGAGGGCGG
This sequence comes from Picea sitchensis, assembly GCA_010110895.2. Classification (NCBI taxonomy): domain Eukaryota; kingdom Viridiplantae; phylum Streptophyta; class Pinopsida; order Pinales; family Pinaceae; genus Picea; species Picea sitchensis. Next base: position 55,554 of record SNQJ01S0017466.1, read on the forward strand.
AATTGTTGTTGTTGTAGGACCATGCCCAACGGACAGGTACACATGCGGAGATGATTAGCTCGGACCTCCATAGGGCTAAAAGCCCACCAGATGGATGTTGAGACCCCAGCCATGGGCATACATATGCCAGAGGCTTGCACCAAAGAGTGTGGAGAAGGTTCCACCAGAGACAGCCTGGTAGGCCTGGACCCAGGCGGGTCTTTCCCTCCCACCATGATGTTGGCCCTTGAAGGCCCTTGACATCATCATTCAGAGCCTTAACGTCACCCAGTTGAGGCACCCAACTTGAGGACGGCATTGGTTGGCACGTGTGGCAGTTCCAGAGGGGTTTTGAGCCCCAACGTTCCACTCGGAGGGCTAACGTTCCAGCAAGGAGGCTAACGTCACCCTAGGAGGGGCATGACGTCACCCTAAAAAGCTTAAATTAGGGTTTATTGGACAAATTTATGTAAAATTGGATTTTCTCATGTAAACTGGCCATGTCAACCTTTTTGACCTAATTTTGTAATTAAAGGTCATTTTGTTTCTATAAATAAGGGATTTTCCCCTTGTATTTTTTCATCATCCTTTGACTCACACCAGTGAGGTCTGAAATTCAGCTCCCTTAGGGTTTATTGGCTGAAATTAAGTGGTGCACAAATCTTGGAGGAGGCTAATTTTGGTATATTTTGGCATTTTCTTGGTGGAAAGTCTTCAACTAGGCTATTGGCTAGATTATTCTTGATGAATGTAAGTGAATTTCTGCAATTCTTCTTTACTTTGAATGGTTATAGTAAAATTACCTTGCATTTTGCTAAGATTATGAAATTGCTAGCTTAAAACCCTAGGAGATAAAGCACATGTTATTGTCCTTCTCTTAATAGCTTTTCACCTACTAGATTTTGCTAGAAAATCTATCTTTTGAAGCATGTGTTAGAGCCCTACCATTGTAGCACTCTAGCAACATTTGCTTCATCAAGCCTTCATTTACTTCAAGCTTGAGCTAAAGAAGAAGGAAAACCGCTAAGGCCTAGGGTTACCTACTTCCTAGTAGTCGTTTTCCTTCTAGGGTTTGTTGGTTGAGGCCTTGTGTTACCAACACCTCCACCATCATCCCTCTTGTCCTTAGCTCACACATTATCATTTGATTCCTTCAAGATTGCTGCTGCTAAAAGTGACTCCATTATCCCTAAAGACACTGATCTAGACCTTACATTTGATTGATTGATGAGAACAACCTTCAAATCCTATACCCCAAGCTATTTGCTAACATTTCCTAACCCTAGATTAGACTAATCTACTAACCTTCTTGATGTTGTTACAAAAGTAAGCTACAGCCATATATTACAGCAGTAAAAGCTCCTAAAAGCAATTGATAAAGTTGATTTTTACATTGCCTCAATAGCTTCCGACAAATGCTAGCATAGTGCTACTGTTAGATCATCATTTTTTGTCATTTTGAAGCTAATTTAAGGCATTGATTGTGAAGCCATCATCATATATACATTGTTGTTATAGATTTATGTTTGCTTCATCTTTTATCAACTTATTGCTTTCATTGACAAGTCCAAGGTTTTATGAAGCACTAACATCAACTGTACTTGCAAAAAAATAGTGTTTTCTTGTTGCTTTGTTCTGGGCAGGTACACTCAAGCATACCATTGCTTCACTTATTAAAACTTTGGGACTTTCTGATCGGTGTGACTTGTGAGAGGGGATATCTTTTCTCGATACTTTAACCTTTGCCTTCTCAAACCCCTAGGTCACCGTGGACGTCTCCCCTGAGCTATCATCCCTAAATAGAAAGAGGTGTCTTATTAAGGTGACAGTGATAGGACAACCTCCTGTTACGCCAATTTGCCCTCCTTTAGCCTTTCCCTTTGGGACAAGTACAAATTGCGCGATAACAAATCCAACAATATGCCTCGACATGTGTGTACAATACTCGCCAAAATGGCAGGTGTGGACCATTAAAGCATGAATAGTGTATCCAAGTAAGAGTAAGTCAAAATATGCCATGAACCCATATGCCAAGTCATCAAGAGCCCCACCAACTCGTCATGGAGAAGGATGACCTCATCAAAATATGCATGAAGTGAAGATAAGTGTGCACGTGCCTCCAAATGTGGGCCTAGGAAGGGGAGCACTCAAGGTGATGTCATGCTCCATACTCAAGTAATCCATCCACGTCTGAATATCATCCATAAGAGCTAGGACATTGGAGAAAAAGAGCCATAACCATGCCCATGTTAATCCATCCAAGTAACAAACCATGTGTAAGCAAGTGAGTGCATGCCAAGCGCTCTATGCCATGATGAAGCCGACCAAATGATCAAGCCAATGCAATGTCCATTTAGCCCCAAAGTGCTAGGGCGTTCAACCAAGGGATCCATATATTCTCATATCCAATCATCTAGCAAGGAGTGGAGACTAAAACATCACATGATCAAGTGTAATGCTACCTCTCTATGGTAAACAAGTAATACCAAGCAAAACACCTTCAAATCCTCTAGCACATCATCATCCATGTCATCAACAATCCAAGGAACCAAGTGAACACCCTAACCATCCAAAGCTCTCTGTGATAAAAATCACAAGGGTAGTGAAAAAATTCACTAGTATAGGACTAATGCAAAATGAGGGGTAACATGACTATTCTATTCATTCAAAAGGCAAAAAGGAGTGCTCCGCTCAAGCAGGATTCTTGGGCCTGTTATCCACCATGTGAAATAAAGGTATCACATGTAAAACCTGTTTGGAAATTTGGTGACCAGGGTGGTGATGAGGGGGTCTAAAAAAAATTGTGGTAAGTCTTTGCAAATAAGGAGGACTACATAACCTTGAGAATTTGAAGGGGACTCTTGACAATTCCCAAGTAGCAAATTCTGGCATCTGTAGATGATGTGGAAGGTAGCCATCATGTAGATGCCATTACTGCTGTTGTTCCTGGTGATTTTGCAGATTTGAGCTCCTGAGAGGCTTCCTGGTGATACCGTGCAGATAAGTTAGGAAATGTTTACTTGTCGCTTGCCACAAGATGTATTGGAGGAGATTGATGAAGTCCTGCTGGTGGAAAGGTATCAACTGTTCTCTTTCAGCCCTGGGGAGATGTTATCAGTACACTGATTTCTGAAAGGAAACATATACCCTACAGAAAACACAAGCTCACAATGAGTGATTCACTTCGACAATACCAAAACTCTGATGTTTGTTAATATATCCTCAGCAAAATTTAATGTACCAAAGTTGATGGCTGGCTCTATGTGAAACTACAACACTATAAACAAGCCCCCATGAAAAGTACCAAAAAATGAGAAATTTAGCCCATATTTTATTGGCCATGTCACATAAACCAAAGAACGAGCAAGTTGCTTATGCCTTAGCCCTACAGTGTGCACCTATATCCATAATGTTTCTCATGTTTCATGTCTTGAGAAAAAATTGAGTCACGAGTGACTGTCTGGACAGAGATACTCATTCTTAAGAAGGGGGATAAATTGGTCCTTCTTCTTGAAATAATTTTGGAAGTACATACGAGATAATTATGCCTCGAAAGAATTTTTGGAAATCTAATCAAATGGAAAATTTTACTGACTAAGGACAATGCATATGAAGCTGCATTTTGGATTGTCACGCTTTCCTTAAAGATCTAAGCTCTGAAGATAAAGCTTCTTAAGAAGGGGGACAACGTTGTAGACTAAACTTGAACGATCAAAAACAGATCCACAATTAACATCAAATGGACTTAATGGGTCAGCTCAAATACAAAACACTCAGCAAAACCAGAGGATTGGCTATGGAAGCGAAGGTCAAGGCTACAAAGCTGATGACGAGGCCGGAGGATGCAGTTGACAGTGTGAAGGGCCCTACACTTGTTCAATCCACTATCTCTCACCTCTAAAGCGCTGCAGTGCCAATGAAAACACAAAAGAGTTAAAAAAATCAAAGAAAAGAAGAAGACAAATAAAACCAAGAGAACTTTGATCGGAACACTACCAGCAAAAGGACAAAATAGAGGAAGAGCATTGAAGTTAGAAAGCTGAAGAGTTAGTGATACCTGGCCTTCCAACTGCTCCCAGCAAGCCAATTCTGCCAATAAACTTTTGCACAATGGCAGTGAAGGGGTTCTATGGCAAAGAGAGGCATTGCTAAGAAGCTAAGTAACCGGATACGTACTAAACCCCCTGCGTGTCGCGTGTCCAACGAATCCGACACGATTCGCCCTGACACGTGGCGGATTCGTTGGTTCAACGTGTCCTGGGAACGGGACACGTCCTAAAAACGTGTCCGACACTTCAGCAACCAGTGTCACGAATTCAGGACACGTGTCCCTCAAAAAGGCAGTCTACGGACCCTCAAAAGCATTTTTTTTTGCTTCATTTCACCCACAGGTTGGAGCAAAAGGAGAGTTAGAGTGCAACAAAGGGCTTTGGTGTGGAGTGTGAGAAGGGATTCCTGAGTATAAAGCCAGCCCCACCCCCTCTATTTCCCTCACACTACTCATTTGGCTTCTCTTGAGTAATTAATGGTCATATAAAGAGAAAGGAGAATGTCACTTTACTTAAATTTTTAACATTACCATTAAGTTGTTTGGAATGTTTGAGAGTGGTTCCAACCTCATTGAACTTCATATGGAGAAAGTAAATTTTAGGTCCCATTCAAAATTCCAGCAGACTTAACAGTTTCGGAAGGATTTCAAGATTGGCCGGATTGCAATGTTTCCTTGGATTCTATCATGTAGAGGGTATGGCCCGACGATTTAATCAAGGGCACCATACCCTTTATGTGCCTTTTCGATGTTGGTGGCATTGATTGTTGAACTCTTACATGATAGAATCCAGTAAAAATGTACACTTCACTCAAGTATAAATTCTTATGTTGAACTATTCTCTTTGTCATGGAGTGTCAAGTGACTGAGTGGTGTATCTGCACACCAACCTCTGTCTTATTTGTAAGCAGGCGAGAGAGAAGAGTGGTTGAGGAAAAGACAAAGATTCCACATAGATGCACATGAATATGTATTTGTTTTCAAAATTTGAATATTTTATGTATTTTAGTGGCGGTTTTGATCCGGTTTTTTCAGTTTTTTCTCGGTTAGGTTAGGTTCAAAGTTTTAGGGGTCCGGCCGGTTCGGTTCTGGTAACATTGATTCCAAGTGCCAAACAAGTGGGTTTGTCCACCATTCTTCAAGTTGTTTTCTGTGAGTCCAGAACTTTGCTACTTGATCATGGCTCAATCATCAGGGGCAGGCGGAAGAGGGCAAAGAAAGGGAGGATTTTTCCCACTAATGATGTCCCACCGCTGCTGCATTTTCAACGGGGTCAGCTAGTGTTCCATCTGTTAGAAGTAGGGCTGCAACAACAAGTTCAGAGGCTGAAAACATGTTTTAGCAACAAGTTCAGAGGCTGAAAAACATGTTTTTTTAGCAAGGCAACAAGCTCAAGAAGCAAAGTATCCATTGTGCAAATTATTACAGATAATGCACATGTTTGCAAAGCTGCTGCCATGGTTGTGGAAGATAAATATCCACAAATATTTTGGACACCTTGCATTGTTCATTCCTTGAATTGAGCACTTAAATCCATTGCTTCGGATGTGACATGGATCAGAAGTCTTATTGAGGATGCACGTCATTCATGTAAAATTTAAATGTTTAAAATTTTATTAATTATTTCATTTTTTATGTGTAATTCATAATTTAATATATATATATTTTTTATTTTTTTTTAATATATATATATATAACGTGTCCTCCGTGTCGTGTTTCCAGGGGTCGCCGTGCCCGTGTCCGACACTCGTATTTCCGTGTCCTCCGTGTCCCGTGTCCACGTGTCTGGTGACTTAGCTAAAAAGCTTTCTGAGTTTGTAATGTGTAGTGCTCCAAAGAGCCAAAACACCATTGTAATCCTGCAATTGCTGAGCAATAAAGACTGAGCAAGCCATTCAATGCTAGAGTTTTTCCTTTGGATTTTCTCTAGGATAAATTCTGTTGTCTATGGTGTAAATTGTCTGTCAGATTTACTGTGTAATTGTTTCAATCTGGTGTGGTTTCTTGTTGCATAAACCACATGCTACAACTTAATATTTCATTGTATACTTTGTTCAACACTTGCAATTTGCCCAATTGATTATTCTCGGCAGAAATTACACATTTAATTAGCAAATATATCATCCTTATCACCAATGTTTGTGAAAATCTCCAAGCCCTCAGTGACTAAAGTCCTTATGATCTCAATTAAACAAGTAGATTTCTGAATTTAATTATTGCAGAAATAAATTCAGACCATAGCATTAATCACACAATAGCTAGAAATCAAATAGAGGAAGCATAAAAATTAATTTCACATAACACAGGTAATTACTCCTTCAAAACTAGTTTTTCATTCCTTCGAAAAACTTACAAGGAAACCTCCACAAGCTACCCAAAAACAGCACTGCACGGATACCAAAAAACACCTCAAACTGAGCAGAACCTACTGGGAGAGTACGGCCCACTATACGGCTGCAAGGGGCTACCGTCTCCCCTTCTCCATTTGAAGGATCTTGTACTACTCTAGAAATCACTAATGATCCTAGCTCAACCTTCGAAGCTTCCTACTCCTCATCCTGTCACTAGGTCTAGAATCTCCTTAGACCTATGTTTGTTTCTTGGAAAAGCAACCTTGGCATGCTTGCCAAGTGTGCACCCTCTACATACACCATGTTGCTCAACTATGAACTCTAGAAGACCTACAACTCTCTCCCTCAGAATAGGCAACGCCCTGTGATGCAAGTGCCCCATCCTCTCGTGCCACAACTACAACGCCCTGTGATGCAGGTGCCCCATCCTCTTGTGCCACAACTGCAATGCCTTGTGATACAGGGGCCCCATCCTCTTGTGCCACAACTCGCAAAAGTTGTCACTATTATGCACCAAGGCTCAAACAGGTTCACCATGCAACCTGTACAAATTACCTTATCTAACCCCTATTACTTGAGTTGTATCTGGGGTGGATTCTTTCGATGTAATGAGGACTTGCTAGTTCTTGAATTCAACTACGATGCCCTTATCCTCCATGACCGAAACTAAAAGCAAATTCTTTTTGAGACCTGGAACAAACAAGAAATCGTCAAAATCTAAAGAATTACCTGACTCGAGCTGGAAGGGAATAGTACCAACTCCTGCTATTGGGTACTTGACACCATCACCAAGCTCAACCTGTCCTACTTCTTTAGACTAGAAAATAACTACCAGGATAATGTCATATGTCGAGATGCCCCACTGTCCACATACCACGCATTCCTCAAAATCAATTTGGTAGAAAGGCAAGATACTAACAAGAAATCCTTCTCAAACTTGGTAGCAAACTCGTTCATCTGAGTTTCTACAAAGGTTGCTACCTACTTCTGTTGCTACTCCCCTTTACCCTTCTTATTATATGGACACTATGACGCATAATGACCATACTTATGACAACTGAAACACTTGATTTTACTCAAGTCCTTCTTTCCTACCTATGAGGATGACTTCTCATTCTTTCCCTTACCCTTGTTGGGTCCTTTACCTTTGCCCTTATTTGAAGAACCAAATAGCGCTAGGTTCTCTTCACCATCCTCCTTGTCAGCCTTTGACTCCATCCAAGTCTCCTCCTGGATACAATCATCCCAAAGCCTCTGAAAATTAGGAAAGTTTTCCCGAGCACAAATACCTTTGACAAATGGTTCCCATGAAGCTAGGAATCCGTTCAATGCCATGTTCACTAACTCTGCATCTTCAACCTTCTCACCAACTACTGCAAGTTGATCACGAATTTGTGTGATCTTCATAAGGTAACTGGTCACTGTGTCTGATCTGGTCATCACTATGGATTTGAGTTTGTTCCACCACACCATCTTCCCATTTATGTTATGACTTTGGTAGAGACTAACCAAGGCATCGAACATCTCCTTCACTATCTTCTTCTCAATTACATGAGGGATCAAATGATCCTTTATAGCATCCATGATCATCTGCTTGACCTTCACTTCCCTCTTGTTGTGAGCTACCACTTGCTAAGGATCCGTAGGCAGACTCACAACGTTCTTGATAAATCCCAGAGATCATTCTCTTCTAGTAGGAGTGTAACCCTCACCTTCCATGATAAGAAATTCGAGGCACCATCCAATCCGTCCTCAAACCTGAGGCTAGCTAATGCCATCTCTGAGATCTACTACACAAACTCCCAAATCTAAAAATGAAACTTTGAAACCCTCTCACTATTGGTTCTTCTTCCCTGCAGTTGATTTACCACAACAAATCCTAGAGAATCTCAATCAGAGAAATAAGCTCTAATACCATGTGAAAATTCCAAGCCCTAGGTGACCGAAGTCCTTATGATCTCAGTCAAACAAGTAGATTGTTGAACTTAATTATTGCAGAAATAAATTTCAGACAATAGCATTAATCACACAATAGCTGGAAATCAAATAGTGGAAGCATAAAAATTAATTTCATGCAATATAGGTAATTACTCCTTCAAAACTAGCTTTTCATTCTTTCAAAAAACTTACAAGGAAACCTCCACAAGCTTCCCAAAAAGCAGCATTGCATGGATACCAAAAAACACCTCAAACTAAGCGGAACAACCTACTAAGAGAGTACGGCCTGCTGTACGGCTACACGACCTATCCATACGAATTGTCCGGACACCAACACAACTCTATCCGTACAATTGTACAGATCCGTACTGCATTGTACAAAACTACTGCACGGGATTACGTGTTGCCAGAAACGTCTCTTTCCTAGCTACCTACTCTCTCTCTCTCTCTCTCTCTCTCTCTCTCTCTTTCTCTCTCATGTGCTCTTGAGTGTTAAAACTCTCTATCTTGACCTGTCTTTATAGTTTTAGCTAAGACCAAAACCCTAATCTATTTCTGAAATTACTCCTAGTCTAAATCATGCATGCATGAAATACACTTTTTAGACTCAACTGCTAAAAATAAGACTTTCACTTTTTAACTAAAGTGAAATACAAAATAGAATTTACTTTTCGAAAATAAAATCACTTTTCAAAAATATCTCGCACGTTCACACAGAACTTGTGCGAAAGTTCCTATCCGAGCTATAATTCTCGAATCTCAACAATATTTGTTCAATTGAATCATTGGGTTGAACCCACAGCTCAATCGCTCAAGTGCTTGATCACTAGCATGGAGAAATGCTTGTAAGTGTTGTGTAATTCACAAGAAAGAATAGTGAATTACATTCACCCTTAGAATACAACCAACATGTGACCTATTCAAACCTCCCACGGCATACATACAAGCCTATGTGTGTTTGATAACTACCTACAAATCATTCACTTGTTTGATTACAACATTAGTTTGATAAGGAGTGTTGGATTGTGCTCTATTTGTAACCCTCTGTCTACTAGTGTTGTATAGAGGTACATACAACCATCCATTCTACTGGTTCAATGCGTTCTCCAAGTTGTTCATATTGCTAGTTACCTACGGCGATCAACACCTTAACATGTAAATATATATGTTGAATGTTTCATGGGTATATTTGTAGCAAGAGGAATTGTTATGCTTCTCACTTATGGATGGGAAGTATGATGAATGCCCATAGAAGTGGTTAATTCAATGTTGGGTTTGAACATTTCATTATAGTAGAGTATGTTCTTTTGCTAGCATAACAAAGCTAAAGTGCACTTGGATCTATCTGGACTCTAAAATATAAATCAAGGCCACAACATTGCTATAATTGTAGAGATAGAGTTTGAGCCCACTTGAATCCTCTGTTGTACATTGGCCTTTGTAATGTTATCGCACAGTTTGTAGTTAAGGTTAAATACGGCTAGAAGCAGGTCAAATTGGCGAAACTGAGACTATCCCACCAATGTCACCTCAATGGGATAGCTCTTTCTGTTTAGGGAGGTAAAGCCCAGGGGAGACGTCCCCAGTGACCTGGGGCTTTGAGAAGGCAAAAGGCTTAAAGGCTAAGTGATAATTCCCCCCTCACAAGTCACCACCGATCAGAAAGTCTGGCTTAATAGCCAATAAAGAAAAAAGATATCCGGAAATAGTAACCAAGAAGTGTACCTGCCCGAGACAAAGCAACAAAGAAACTATACATGTGCAAGCTCGCTTGTTGGTTAGTACTTCATATAATCAATGACTTTCTGATAATAAGCAATTGAGCAATAGTATTGACGAAGTAGATCAATGTTTATAAAATAGCAATGATTGCAATATCACTTCACAATAAATGCTAAAGAAACTCTAATGATCAGTGGCAATCAATGTAACAATATCAACACTTTAGAAACAATGCCTTAACCAATCATTCAATTGCTTTAAAGGTAAAACGAATGTTGCATAGAGGTGTTTATAGCATAAAAGGGTGACGGCAGCAATAGGGTTAGTAAGATTAGTCTAGGCTAGGGTTAGAAATAGTTAGAGGTTGTTCAAGAATGTTTTAGAAATTTGTTTGTGATCAAAGTACTCAATACAAGAGGTCTTAGATCAGTGTGTTACTAGGCCATATGGAGTCAAAAGAGGCTACAAAGGTTGAAGGACTAAATGATAATGAAAAGACCAAAGACGAGAGGGTTAAATGTTGAGGTGTTGCTAAAGCAAGGCCTCAACAATGAAACCCTAGGGGAGAAAGGCTCTCTAAGGTGTAGAAACCCTAGGCCTTAGTGCTTTCTTCTCCTTTAGCTTATTGGCAAGATGAAATCGGCTAGCTTGAGCAAGAATTTATAGGGCTAAAGACAAGAGAGTTGGAAGATGGAGTGTTGCTATGGCAAGGCTTCATCAAACAAACCCTGGGGGAAGACGGCTCATCAAGGTGTAGAAACCCTAGGCCTTGATGTATCTTCTTCCTTCTTAGCTCAATAACAAGGAAAAAACAGCTAGCTAGAAGAGTAGAGTTAGAGTGTTGCTATGGCAAGGCTCTATCTTACTTCAGCAAATCAAAATAGTTCTTAACTTGGTAGGGACATGAGACAAGGACCTTAGTATGTGCTTATCACCTAGGGTCTTAATGCAGCAAATTATAATAACAAATGCAAGTAAATAATACTATAACCATTCAATCAAGAAGTGTTGCAGAAATTCACTTACATAAACGATTCATTTAAGTAGCCAAACCTAGTTGTAAACCTTCCACCAAGAAGAAATGCCAAAAATGCCAAAAAGAGTCTTCCTTCAATAAGTGCGCCTCACAATTTCAGCCAAAACCCTAGAATAGGGCACAAATTTCAGACCTCACCAAGTGGTCAGTGAAAGATGATGAAAAAATGAGAGTAAAAAACCCTCAATTTATACAGTAGCAATGACCTTAATCAAATTTTAGATCATTAAAAGGCCGACAAGGCCAAAATACCAAATAATATTTTTTTACATTAAATGTCATAAATTAAAACCCTAATCAAGCATAAGAAAGACGTCATGCCCCTTCTAGGGTGACGTTAGCCCTTTCTAGGGCAAATGCAGCATCCTGGAGCAAAACATTAGCTCTCATTGGGCTTCTCCAACCTGCCGCACGTGCCAAACTGCCATGACTGTCCCCCAAAACATCCATAAGGCTGGATGACGTCATGGGCCTCCTGGGTGACGTCTTGGGCCCTCCAAGGCCAACGTTCCAATGAAGAGGGCACAACCACCCTAGGTAAAGCTCTGCCAAGGTGCCTCTGTGGAACGTCCTCCTCTTCTCCAATGCAAACCCCTATGTCCTATCTCTACCCCTTACTGGGGTCTCAGCATCCATCTGGTGGGCTCTTCAGCCCCATGGACGTCCGAACTAATCATCTCCCCATGTGTACCTGTCCAATGTGCTACCTGTCCGTCGGGCATGATCCTGCACATCAACAGATATGCCCTCCATGGGCTCATAAGTCATAGGGATCATAGCAATGTCAATCACATCTCATCATCAATATTATTAAACATGTGCATGAAACCCCTTTTAGCCCAGTCAAGTGCTCAAAGACATTATACAAATTTGCAATCCAAGTTTGGAGGAGGTGACAGGGCATCCTATTGGGCTAGTGTCCACTGGAAAAGGGATGTTTCTGGAAGAGATTAAATCCAAGTCATGTAAATGGGTGAGGTGGATAAGGGATGTCCTGACAAGGGGTGCAGTGAAAGCAGGGAAATGCAAGGCTTACCTGTGGGTGCCTTTGTAGAAGGCGAGTTGCACCTATCCTAATGTAAATGTTTCCAAGCCCATTCATGCCATTTTATTCTTATTTCTTTATTGTTTTTTTCTTTCAAGAGACTAATCAGGGGACACTACCCTGGCGTGGTGACCAGTGGTGGCAATGTTACCCACAAGCACTTTCACGAATATGAGAAGGTTGGCTCGTGATAAGACCCCTTTTCACTTGGCCATGCAACCAAAGCCACTACCCTGGCGTGGTAACCAGTTGCTAGTAGTGTCATACTGTTAGGTACCCATGGAGCTAATAGGCTGGCTCGTGATGAGACCCCCCATCCTCTGACTAGGTCTTGTTTTATTATTTTTTATGGGTTCCTCTTGTTTCTTGCTGAGAAGCCTTTTATTGCTTTCTTGGGGATCCCTGGGCGAAGCATCTTGAGGTTTTATTTTTAAGCTTTTATCTTTTGCCAGCTTGCTTTTACCTTCTAGGATTTTAGCCCCTTCTTCCCACAAGGCAAGGTGCAACCCTTAAATAATTGGCCAACCCAATGCCTCGACCAGTGTAATGGGGTGGATGAGCGGGAAGCAAGATGAAAAAGTGGTAATATGATGGGAGCAGACGATGACTTTTCATAAATCCCCCCTGCGGCAACTCAAAACCTATGGGCACAGGGTTACTAGAGCATCCTGTCATTCCCCCCAGACATGGTCAAGTGAACAAGATAAGATCCAAGCATTTGTTAGAAACAAAAGGAATTAAATGCACATATTCAAAGGTTTTGAGGGTCAGAGTGACATACCATGATACCCGGACTCATTACCTCATGGAGCAAGAACCATCTCTGATACAGGACCAAGCCGAAGGTGATAGATGTTGTTGTTGCTGACAAAGTGGAGGCGCTGAAAGAGAGAAAAGATGGGCCCACCAGGGCCATGCTTAAGTCGATTTGGCTCTCGGTACTCCATGTCTAGGACCTGTGGGCCTCGAGACATGATCTCCTAGTTATCCCTAAAAGTGGGGGATAACATCTAGCTCCAACTCAGGGACATGTGCTCATCGTAGAGCGCATGAAAACCTCAACATCTCTGGCATAACCTGTAACCTACTTGATCTCAATAGAAACTATTAGTAATCATTTGGGGTGGTGATATCACCCCAATTCATATATATATATATATATATTGTTAAGAACCAAATATCAATATAGCATAGAAAAACCTCATAAAAAGTACTCAACGCCTTGAAAAAGAGATAATTTCAGATAATAAGCCTCTTCGAGGGGGCAACCTCCTTTTACCCCACTTAAATGTTCAAGTACAAGAT
>SNQJ01S0017466.1:88556-99618 GCA_010110895.2 Picea sitchensis
CTGTAGAGACAGTAGAGGACCTGAGAAGACATGGGATGTCTCCAGGTTAGCAACACAGGAAAAGGAAGATGTTCATCCTTCCGACTTCAGAGGGAGTCAAACTATTTGAGAAGAAGGAAGAGACAATACCTTCTCCCCTTTAGTAGTTCACAGGGAGACAGTTATTGATCCAGTTGATACTGTAGCTCCAACTGATGATTCCCAGAGACATTGGTAGTAGGCCGGGAGAAGCCTACATGGGCTCGACAAACTCTGTTGGAGGCAGAGGGACATGCAGCTCCTCGTGATACATTCCGAGAGAGCAAGAGACCACAAAGATTTTCGAGCTATGTTTCAGCTATGAGTCACATCATTGATACTAAGCCTTCTTGTCATGGAGAAGCAGTAGGTCAGTAGGTATGGCAAGATGCCATGACAAAAGAGTATCAGTCCATCATGAAGAATGATGTGTGGGATATTGTTCCGAGACCAGAAGGGAAGTCTATAGTGACTTCCAAGTGGATCTATCAGATCAAGCATGCAGTTGATGGAAGTGTCGAGAAGTACAAAGCGAGATTTATAGCTAGAGGATTCTCTCAGGTGGAGGGAATTGATTATGAGGAGACATTTGCTCCTGTAGCCCGATACACTTCCATTCGTACGATCATTGCCCTAGCTACATACATGGGTTGGAGACTACATCAAATGGATGTAAAGACAACCTTTCTCAATGGTGAGATTGAGGAAGAAGTTTACATTGAGCAGCCAGATGGATTTGTGACACATGAGAAGGAGTCTCATGTATGCAAGTTGAAGAAAGCCCTGTATGGACTAAAACAGGCACCTCGTGTGTGGTATGAGAAGATTGATGGAGACATGATGAGTTTGGGCTTCAGCAAGAGTGTTGTTGATCCAAACCTATAATATAGCACGGTTGGTGACAAGTGCCTGATTTCAGTCCTATATGTGATGACTTATTCCTCACCGATTCAGAAATCCTTATTGATGAATGCAAGCATGCATCGGCTTCTAAATTTGAGATGAAGGACCTTGGTATGATGCACTACTTCTTGGACTAGAAGTATGGCAGAGGACTGATGAGATTTTCCTGAGTCAAGGAAAATATACAGTGGAGATATTGAAAAAATTCGGTATGACATACTGCAAGTCCATGCCTACACTGATGGTGATGGATCTGAAGAAAATGAACAAGACTTCTATTGATTCAGGCGAGATTGATCCACATCTTTATTGAGAGTTGATTGGATCATTGATGTATCTAGTTAACAACAGACCTGATATATGTTATGCAGTGAACGTACTCAGTCAATTTATGAGTCAGCCGAGACAAACTCACTAGATAGCAGCGAAGCATGTATTGAGATATCTACGAGGCACAGTTGGATATGGCCAGAGATATGCCTTCAGTGTAGAGACGAGATTACAGGGATATGCCGATGCAGATTGAGCAGAGAGCACAGTGGACCGGAAGAGCACATCCGGTTGTTGTTTTACTTTGGGATCTGCCATGGTTTCCTGGTACAATAGGAAACAGAGCTCTATGGCTTTGAGTATCGCAGAAGCAGAGTACATAGCGTTATGTGTGGCAGTCCACGAAGCAGTGTGGCTTCGCAAGCTCCTTGCAGATTTATTTGGTCATGAGATGGATTCCATTGTTATCCATTGCGATAACCAGAGCTGTGTGAAGCTCTCAGAGAATCTTGTGTTTAACAATAAATCGAAACACATTGAGATCAAATACCATTATATCAGAGATATGGTGTAGAGGAAAGCAGTACACGTGCAATACCTTTCTACACATGAGCAGGTTGCAGATGTTTTCACCAAACCGCTTGCTAGGACAAAGTTCGAGTACTTTCATGAGAGACTTGGCCTGGTGGAGAATGCCTCCCTAGCTGAGAGGGAGTGTTGATGATTGCAGCGTCGTGTGACATTATCCAGGTCGTTCTCCTCTGGACTGAGTTGAGTCAATCTGCGAGAGGACTCATGTGATGGGTGTGTCGTTCTCCTCTGGACTGAGTTGAGACGATGTGTGCCCAAGTGTTGGGTGTTCCCATGTGATGGGTGTGCGTTAGACTCTGGACTGAGTTGTTATGATGTGTGGTCTCTTGTCTACTCCTCTGGACTGAGTTGAGATGACTTGAGATGGTCTCTTGCTTTGTACTCCTCTGGACTAAGTTGAGTCAGCTTGAGATGGTCTCCTGCCTTGTACTCCTATGGACTTAGTTGAGTCGTCTTGAGATGGTACTTCAGATGGTACTCCTGTGGACTCAGTTGAGTGATGTGTCCCTAGTGGCTAAGCACTAGTGGACGCGTGAGATCCTTGCTATATTGTCTGAGAGTAAGATTTACTTGTAACCCTAATTTGCGATGTAAAGGGTACAAGTCGGCCCCACCATATGCAAGATAATTAATATTGTGTAAATGATTAATTATATTATTGAGTTATTGAGGTCGGCCATATTGTGCCAATAGGCACACCTTTTGTTGTTTCAGTTCTTGTATAAATAAAGGTGTATCCCCATTAAGGATTACACACACTCACATGTCATCTCGAAATTTCAGCAAGTGTATGTACGRCTGAAGTGTGCACCTCTCTTGGGCGCTAGGTTCTAGGTTTTGGTAAGCACCCTCTTATGTGCTAGGTCTATGGTGTTGGGGGATCTTCTCTTTAGAATATAGCAAAGGATTGTTGGGTTTTTCCCTTATTTGAGAAGGGTTTTCCCGGGATACTTCTTGTGTTCTTGTGCATGGTTATTCTTCTTGTGATCTTGGTTATTGCAGCACTTGTGTATGGTGTTGTTGCATTTGTTTATGGTTCAAGTACATGCTAAATGAAATAAACTACATGTGCATGAGCTAAGCATTAAAATTCAATAGACGAAAGGAGTCTAGATCGAGGTGACAATGGGTCTAGACTTAGGTTTGTGCCTCCAAGGACACACCAAGTGCRTTGGAGACTTCTCCACGCTTGTAGGTGTGTATTAGCACAACAACACCATGAGTGGCCAAAAAATGCATAAGTAAAATTGCATGTGAGTGAGAAACTACGTGTCTTAATGGAAAGTACATGGTTTTCCTTTCTTATCACTAATCCCAAGAATTAAGGAATACTAATTAAGCAAGGTTAATGACTTAGGCTTATTAATAAAATAATATTATCTTTCTTTAGCACCCCCTTGAGTCCCCTAAGTCCCCTTTCTTTCCCCTCTTGTGGAGTCATAGTGCCCCATTCTTTTGTCCTCCTTTTGCAGCTTGTGATGTATTTTTTTTATTATCATTCAATGTACAATCTTACATATTACATCATTCGACTTTTTATTGTTCATCATATATATACACAATACTAATATGGGGATCAAAACTCAAGTATTACATTTCCCTCCCCCTAGATTTTACACCATCCTCGGTGCACATCACCACTATATACAATAATTTTTACATCAAAATGTCAAAACAAAGGCAGATATGCCCCCTGCATTGCATCCTCCAGCTCCCATGTTGTTTCTTCAGAGCTATAGTGGATCCATTGGACCCTTACCTACCCTATGGCTTTGTTCCTGAGCACATTGACCTTCCTGTCCAATATACACACTAGTTGTACATGGAAGTCTCCTTCCAATTCCACCTAAATCAAAGCCCAATCAATGACATGGTTAGGATCATGCACATAATTTTTCAAGAATGATGCATGAAACACATTATGAATTTTTATGTTAGCAGGCAATGCAAGCATCTATGTAACAGGTCTTGTTACCAACCAAACTAGCAGTCTGTCAACGTCCTCGGGTTGCTAGGGCGGTACCACAACACCTACTCGTTCCCCGTTTGAGCCAAACTCCTACACTAATGGACTCTAGGAAGCTTCCCTAAACAACACTTCACCACGAATATCAGTAGACCAGTGCCTATGATAAACACCAAGTGAAGGTAAGAATTAATTATTTAAAATTTAAATAGCCCTTGCTGGTTTATGATGATGAACTGAAAAATAAACTCAGACCAGCAAGCTAAACCAGTGTTACAAGAACCGGACCGATCATCGAACCGGTCGACCCCAAAAACCGGAACCGGAAAAAAACCGGATCAAAAAACCGGTCCCTAAAAATACATAAAATATTCAAATTTTTGAAAAACAAATACATATTCATGTGCATCCATGTGAATCTTTGTCTTTCCCTTACAAATACATATTCATGTGTATCCATGTGAATCTTTTGTCTTTCCCTTCAACCACTTTCTCTCTCAGCCTAAGCCTACAAATAAGACAGAGGTTGGTGTAGAATCTAGATACTATTAAGTCAATTTGACAATGCATGATAAAGAGAAGAGTTCAACACAAGAATTTATACTTGAGTGAAGGTACATTTTCATCAATGTGATTGCAGAAATTCAACAATTAATGCCACCAACATTCAGGGTACATAAAGGGTATGGTGCCTTGATTAAATGCCAGCTTTGCATACCCTCTTACACATGATAGAATCCAGTGGAAAAATTGCAACCTTGCCAATCTTGAAAACTCAAAACCGTTATCTCATTTAATTTGAATGGGACCTAAAATTCTACTTTCTCCATATGAAGTCCAATGAGGTTGGAACCACTCTCAAACATCCTGAAACAATTAATGGTAATGTTAAAAATTTAAGTAAAAGGATGAAAATGAAAGAGAAAGGAGAATGTCACTTTTTAACATTACCATTACTTACTCAATGCCCCCAACCCTAATTTTTTTTTAAAAATCAAAAATTACCTTTTTTTTGCGTCCGCGGGCCTCCTTAGCAGAAAAAAACGGTTTCGTACGGAACCGGCCGGTTCAAGGAAAAAAACCGGTTCCGTACGGAACCGGTCAAAAACGGTTCTATGGGCCGGTTTGAACCGGTTTTGGTCTGAAACCGGTCGGACCGGCCGGTTTTGCCGGTTCCAGTCCGGTTCTGGTAACACTGAGCTAAACTCACCCAAATATCAAGAAATAAGACACTAAATAAATAGAAAAGGATGAGGTAGATATCCTTACCACTTTACCAGAAGATTTGCTTGATGTACCTGACAATAGGTGGTTGGAAATGGAGTTTCCTCGTATTAAGATTACTTATCTGCAAAATGACAAATAAAAGCATAAAAGAGCAAACAATATGGCCTTTCTAGGCCTCCCACAAGTGTATTAACACTTAAGATCAACAGATTTGTGGGTGGGAAGGTTAGGGCATGTTATCACACAAGTTGTAGGTTGGGCAAAGCCCGACCCAACCACCAAAATGGCGACAACTAAGAGAGCACCTACCCATTGTCACCTTAGGCGGGTGTTGCCATCACTTTAGAGGTGAGGTAGTCACCTCAAGGGGGGAATCCCGGTGACCCTAGGGGAAAATGAGATGGAAAGTGAGATGTATGAAATGAACGCCCCTATAGGTCAGGTTGCTAGATGGAAAAGGGAACTTGGTGATGAGTCTTGAGGGTTGTTTGAGGTTGCCAAAGCCTTGAGTGACCTGTAAAGAGATAGTATCTGCCCAAGACACAAGGAAAACCAAGTATACAATGAAAATATATCAAGTGGACAAGCAAGTTCTTGTTGTCCCTAATTGTAGCAGTTAGTAACAATATATATCAGCAATGAAATGGCACAATAAGATGCTAAACAAGTGCTAGAAATCAAGTAAAAGATGCAAGAGATAAACTAGCTAAACACTAGTGAAACTCAAGATTCAAAGACCAAGATACTAGCATAAAAGGTAAGGCTGTTGTAAACACTTTCTGCAGCAATATAAATCAGCCTTATGGCTGTAACAAACAAATTATTACAGCAAGATATTCAACCATCAAAACTTGCCAAAAATCCACCAAAAGATGCGCTAAGATTACTAGGTTATATGGGCAAAATCTTAGCAATTTTCAACAGTTGAGTTAAAAGTTATTTAAGAAAGTTTGATTAGGGTTTCTGCAGCCCTCATGGCTGAAGATGAAAGTTTGTAACAGCAGCAAGCAATACCCCTTTAAAGGGGATGCCCTAGTGGCTGAGAGGTGCTCTAGGCACAAAGAACAAAACCCAAATTGCAAAAAAATAATATGGCAAAAATTTACGTTTTCCAATGCACTATTTTATTTCTCCAATGCAAAAATATTCAGATTTGTGTCTTTAAAATTGTGTGGATGGGGTCTTGCATTAAAGAGTTGGATCAACAAAGACCCTAGGGGTGTAATCCCTTGTACTCCCTAGGGTATGCTAATCAAACTTAGGGTAAATCTAAGAGGATATACACACTCATATTCCTCCTAGCAACCCTTGCAAAATAACTTATCAACTTTAGCAATTTAGATGATGCTTAATGGAGGGTGTATCCAACATACTCCTCCTAGGGTTTCCAACTAAGTTGCACGAAACGGGGAAACGTCTGGAAGTTTCCGAAATGGGTACCGCAGGAAACGCAACCCTTTGAAAATGGAAACGTCGGGGGAAACGTTGTATATACATATATATATAAAAAACACATTATCTAGCAAGAAAAACATAATAACACACATAAATGATATAAAAAATCCTAAACCCTAAACGAATAAAAAATATGTATGAATGGTTTATCTTTCCTAAAAATGGAAAAAACAGCAAATTTGGTGAGTTTTGGGGGGTTCGTGGCCTGCTTAGAAACCCGTATGGGCCCACAAATAACCAAAACAACGTTGAAACGTCGTCTGTATGGACCGAAACTCGACTGAAACGTTGTCGTCCATACGGTACGACGTTTCGTACTCGGGAAACGTCGTACGGTACGACCGACGGGGTTTCGGCTGGGTTTCGTACCCATTTTGGAGTTTCGCCGAGTTTCTGGTACCGGGACGGCACCTAGATGGAAGTTTCCTACAACTTAGGTTTCCAATAGCCATAACCAAGAAAGAGCAAGAAACAATTATCAATGCATATTTTTCCTTACCAATTCCAAGAGAGAAAGATCAAAACCCTAGTTTCACCAAGCAAATCACCATTCAAGATCAAGACAACAAGCTTCCAAGAGGTGCGCCTTACTTAGCTCCATCCATTCATCAAGAGATATCACCAAAAGACATTTTCACAAAAGAGAAACACCATATTGCCCAAGAATAGCGAGAAGTTCAGCCAAGTACATCTCACAATGGGAGAGTTATGTTATGAAATGAGATTCACGTGATCTCTATTTATACAAAAAAACCTATAAACATAGTTTGTCCACTTAGCAAGGGTAAAACATAAGATAAGGGGTCAACAACCCTTATCTTACCCCTTGCAACAAATAATAATATTTAATTTTCACTTTAACACAATAGAAACCCTAAGAAAGAGATGGTGTCACCCCTTTATGGGACGTTTTGACACCTTGAACAAGTTGTTGGAAAAGAAAATGGAGGTCGTTGGGGCTCCTTGGGCCTCCTCATCATGTTCTAGGGTCAATCCATGCCTCCTCCAATCAAAAGATGCCAAGTGTCAATGCACAATAACTCCCATCACCATCAAACCCCCTCAAGCATGACGTCGACCTTCAAAAGATGACGTTTTTCCTCCCCTAGGCAAGTCGTTAGGGTACTAGGGGATGGATAAGATCATCCATGATGCCATGTACGCCTCCAAAGGCATGTCTCTGTGATCCGGTGTGCGGGCCTACAGCATCCAACCTGTGGGCTCCTTACCCCATGGAAGCCCAAGCTAGGCTTGTTCTCCCAAAACTGGCCACCAAGCAAGGTCCTGCAAAACAAAAGGGTACGCCCTCCAAAGATCTCAAGTCAAAGATATCATGACAAGTATAAACCACATCTAATAAGCAAGGCACCTAAACATGTGCATCAGAACTACCACATCAAATTAAACAAATGCTCAAAAAAACCCTATACAATTGACCAAGTTTAAGTACGGGAGGGGTGTCATAAAGGTCCTATTGGGTAGACCAAAACCCTCAAGTAGGGCATGCTCCCAAGGATGGCCTTTCAAGGTTATGTAGTGGATGATGAGGTGGAAGGAGTTTAGACTTCATAGGTCGATGAGTTTCATGACATACAAGGGCTCATATTATCTCATTTGTGGGTGCATGTGTAGAGGGTGTGTGGCACCTTCGTTCGTGATGCACTTTTTCCAAGCCCATCTTCTTGCCATTCTTTATTTCTCTCATGTTTTAGGGAACGAGTTGAAGGCCATTGTCCTAGCTTGGTGTCCAGATAATGATAATGTCATTCACAAATACTTGGCGGAAATGAGAAGGTTGGCTCGTGATGAGACCCCTTTTCTCTCAGTTGCGTAACCGAGAGCCACTACCCTGGCTTGGTGACCAGATGATGGTAATGCCATACCGCTAAATACCCATGATAATGATAGGTCGGCTCGTGATGAGACCTCCCATCCTCTAACTAACCCCTTAAGCATTCATTATCATTTAGTTTTTGTAGGTCCCCCTTTTCTTACAGAGAAGCATTTCATTGTTTTCTCAGGGATCCCTGGGCGAAGCATCTGGAAGGTTTATATCTAGGCTTTTATATTTTTAGCCAACAGCAATCCCTCCGAGCCTTCAGCCCCTTCTTCCCATGAAATGAGGTACATACCCTTCTTGGGTCACTAAAGTCAAATGGCCTAGAAGAAGACAATATGATGCGAGTGTAATGAGTGGATAGTGGTAAGTATGGTCGGGAACGGTACGATAACCCCTCTAGGGACCACCAGTTGCAAACCTTCCCCAAGGTTGGCCACTTTCTAGGAAATCTATGACACTCTCCAAGGTGAAACAAGGTCGAAAGCATAACGTCCAAGCAAGCGTTCCATAATCAAAAGTAGTTCAAATACAATATGTTTGAATTCCTTAAATATTAGGGTGATTACCTGCCACAATACCTGACTTGTATTGCATGGAGCAAGACCCATCTGCCTTCCAGAAGCTAGTTGGTGTGGTGGATGCGTTGATAATGGATTAGAATGTGGTAATAGAGCGGGCCTCTGTATGTGCAAGTGGACACTGCTGGTCATGTGGTCTCTTAGCACTCCATATCTGCAACCTGAGGGCCTCGAGACATCATCTCCTTAGTTATCCCATAAAATGAGGATAACAAGGCAGCGATATATGAATGTTTATCTATGCCCTAGAGCCTTAGATCTGCGATAAAATGTGATTTCCAGCAAGCTGTAAATGACAGTGCACATTTGGGGTTCAAATCCCCCCAGGGTCAAAACCCAGAATCTTATTTCAGCCAACAAGAGGACTTGTTTTGGCTGAAATATGTTGTTCAATACCAGAAAATAAATGATAGATCTATATGTAACAATTCTGAAAATAAAACAAGGGTCAAGAACTGTTAATACTTACTTGGGCACCCCTTGTGAAGGAGAACTTGGTAGATCTAAGATAGGTTTGTTGTTGTAAACTGTAGATCTGCACAAATCCTCAATAATTCCCTCGTGAAATATAAAATTTAACGCAAAAAACCCAAGGGTAATTTATCTTGGGGTAGAGAAAAATCTCTAGGACAAAACCCCCAAGATCTACTAGCTTGTAAGATAAAATTGAAATGCAAAGCTAGGGTAAGATTTTTTGTGTTTTTTAAATTTTATAAAAGAAAAAATGAAAAGAGATTTTGGATTTTAAACAATGATGGTTGAAGACGATGAGTTTTACCTTTTTACCTTTTATTATCTCTTGCTTTGAGAAATTGCGACTACAACTTGTCTTAATTCGGCTTTGGAAGGTGCTTAGACATTGGGTCTGGAGTCGAAGGACTAATCGCCCCCGATTCTATTTAGAAGATGATTGTTCTTGAGTTTGCTAGGAAAGCTCCTTGAAAGATGGTTTCCAAACCAAGGCATCAACTTTGATGAGAGTGGGAACCAATGGAGGTTGAAGATACTTCCAAGGAAGTTTGTCCAACACTTGGGTTTGAACCACTAACACCAACAAAGAAAGAGGAAGAGACGAGGAGTCTAGTTCCCTTTCTTCCACGTGGCTAGGTAGCCCCTCAATGGATTGATCCAATTGATTATTGCAAATCCCCACTAACAATTTTGATACAAAGCACAAATAATACTCTTAGCCAAGAAATACAAGCATAGAGAAAATCGATTCACAAGACACAAGAGATGAAAGTTCAAAAATATGGCATTATGATCTCACAAAACTTCAACAACAAGAAATGAGAGGAGGGGCTAGCCTTATATAGTTTTTCATTAAAACGGCTGGTTTGACCCTCTCCCATAAAACAATATTTTTGGTTTGACATACACATGTTGGAGACTAAACCCTTGACAAAATAATATATTTTTTCAAATTAAAAATAACCCATAAAGAGGTTGGACTTGACCAAGAGGCAACAGCTAGCTTCCATACACTCCAACAGCTAACTTAGTGGACCGAATTAATCTCAAATGAGGGCTGATCTGATTTTAAAATGGCGTGATTTGCTCAGAATTTTACCCAACAGCTCCAATACTTGACTTTTATTCCCAACGTCTCATTCCTTTGACCACACGGCTAGTAAAAGGTGGGCGGATTGCTTTTTTGGTGGGTTGATCTGTTTTGATGCGCCCAACGGTTTGGTATGAAGCCGATTTAATTAATTAATTGTTGTGCCAATGAATTATTTACTACAGCGGTTGTCTTAACTCTTAATTTGACCCGACGCTTTGACCAACGGTCCAAATGAATCGACCCACGGCTAGTTAAAATGACGGCTGGGTTGCATGGTTCCTCTTATTATATGGTGGCTGCTCCCTTAATTTAGTGCTGGCGGCTTACTTTATTACTCACTCTAAAACTCACGGGTGGCTTGGATGAATAACGGCTGCCTTGAATTAGATCCGCCCCCTTCTTTCCATGCTCAAACATAAGGTCGATACACCTTCATAATCTTCTCATAATATTTTAATATAATATCACTTTGATGGGTTTATAATTGTGGGTCGACTTTATGATAACGTTGCCTTTTTACCTTTACCATGCAAAAGGGGGTGACCCCTTTGATAATAATATCGTTGTCTTTTGGATCACTTAACCCTTTTTATTACTATAACCTTTTGTCCCTTTTATTAGTATAAGCTTTTGTCATGAATCGAATGGGG
>SNQJ01S0017466.1:117563-128612 GCA_010110895.2 Picea sitchensis
AGGGACGTCTCCCTTGGGCTTAGCCACCCTAAATAGAAAGGACCTCCCCATTGTGGTGACATTGGGTGGGGTAGGTCCCTGTTACGCCAGTTTGACCCTTATCCTCTAGTCTATGACCTAAACTACAAACTGAGCGATAACACTCCCCAATCTCCCCTTGCAATTTTGGTCATTTCAATCTTTGCATGAGATTGGCAATGACATAGGCAAATTTCATTTTCAGACTGAGGAAAGAGAAAATAGACAAACCACTACATTCACCCAAATTTGTGTGGATATGGATTCTCAAAAGGGTTTCCAGCAGAATTTTGGCTGGTCGCAAAAGATTTTGTATGGACCCAGCATTTGGACTATGAGAAAACAACCTTTAGATGTCAATCATCTTTCAGCACAGGGAATGTTGTCAGTCAGTGCCCCTTGGTCATAATGGATACCACTCTTTGCAAAAAGAACCTAAAACCCTTCTTGATGGAAAGGTTTTTCAAAACAGCATTATCTGATAGATAAAAACCCCCCGCTTCTCGCATCCTACCAGCCTCAACCTCTCACTTGACCAAAAAAATTCTCAACAGAAGTTCAATGCTTCCTCAGTCAATTGTCCCATCCAAAGATAAATTGTCTAAACTAGAGAAGCACTAGCCAGTGATGGACATGTGAAGCTCACCACCCCTGGGACTATGTACCCAATCCACTGGACTCCTCTGAAGCGCCCACTTTGCAGCTAAAGTGCAGCTGGAAAGACTAGGTAGAAATTAGAATAGCCATGTGAAACCCCAACACTCAACCAGGAATTACACAACCAAGAAGATGAGGCCCTCTGGCCTCATGTAGCATCAGCAGAAACAAAACTCTCTGAAGACTGAATTTCCAGAAGGTGATCCAGAGGTCGGTGGGGTCAGAGACACTCAAGAACCAGCCACTCCTTTCCAAGATTATCCTGAAGAATGGACTATGGTCATCAAAAAGAAGAACAAAAAGCCTCCAAAACAGTCACCAATATATATGACCAGTATTGAAATTATCAAATTATGATAAGAAGATCTGCACTTTTAGAAAACAGAACCTACAACTAATCTGCAAATGAGTAAACCCCTATCAAATCTTCAAATTTGAATCTACTAAAAAATAATGTCTAAACATTTCAAGTGTAGACACTGCATTCTATGAACTAGGTCAAAACCGCAGATTGATAATGACTAAATCTGCATAAACAGAATTCTGGAAACACAGGACAGCAAGTTAAATCTGTAATTCCAATCACATCTCTTGATTACTCTGAAAGAAAGAAATTACATCAGAAACTCACTTATCTTAACCAAACACACAACGCAAAACTTCTAGTGTTTGTTCTGTCTAGTGAAGTCACCCTATCTATCTTTTATAGACTAAGAGAGTACTGGAGTTTACAATAAATCAGGGATGTGCCTAACTCGAATAGGTAAAATTAAACCCAAATCCCTAGGAGAATGTGCAGTGTGCCCAGCCTGCATGGAAGAGGTTATCTACAACAGAGCGCCCACTAGGAGATAAGTCAATGCATGTAAATGTGATTCTCTCCTTGGAGACTACACCCCAGTCTGAATCTAGACACTTCTTTAAACGATGCATTTTTTACTCTAAAGTAACTTCACATGCCAAGCACCTTTCTAAGTCTGGAACTCAGCATTAAAAAGAAATAACTTCTAAAGATGAAAAGGCAGCACCTGCCTAAACTGAAAAAGCATGCTAAAGATGGACTATGCATTTAAAGAAAGCAAATCCAAAGGTGGTGCATGCATGCATGCTGTATGCATGTGCCTCTATAACTGCTGCATCTTCAAGAGAGGCTTCTCTACTTCTGCACCCTCACTCCAGAAACTATCACTCTGCACAGAAATTGAGGCTGAACCAAATTGTTGAATGCATTGTACAGGATTTGCTGAAGCGTGTTGATCTACTGAAGAAGAATCAACTTCTGAGGAACCAGGTAAATCTAACAGGTCTCACCAAAAACAATTGTTTTAATATGTATTGTTTCTATGCATTCTTAGGGTAAAAAATTAAAAGAACATACTCTGCATTTTCAGAATCTCAGGAGCCCTGCAGGGAAGTCATATGACATGTTGTACCTCTATCCATTATGGCAATGGGGTATCAAGTTAAAAGTCTGTTCTTTGGAATTTTGTATGAATCGCTATCCAGATAATGCCACAGCTCATTTTAATGCCAATAATAACTGTTCCTTTGAAAAAAAATATTGCAGCTAGTGAACAATTCAAAAGATAATAACTTAACATACTTGAGCCAAAGATCTTTCACTTCAGTTCAGTTTAGATAAGTAATCCAGTTCCACGAAGAAGTTTCAACCAGGAGAAGTTCTTGTATTGTGACAATAATTTACAGACTATATGAAAAAGGGTTCAAGATTAAGAGCAGTGTTTACATATATCAGCAATATATCGCCGGTCATTCACCAAGCTGATAATATTGCCAGTGTGTATTGCAATATTTTCATCAAGAAAATATCGTGAC
Organism: Picea sitchensis; assembly: GCA_010110895.2. Taxonomy (NCBI): domain Eukaryota; kingdom Viridiplantae; phylum Streptophyta; class Pinopsida; order Pinales; family Pinaceae; genus Picea; species Picea sitchensis. Next base: position 120,075 of record SNQJ01S0017466.1, read on the forward strand.
ACATTCAAAATTTCGTGATAATTTGCCTATATATTGTGAGTCCATGGAATATAACAGCCTGTCCATGTCAATTTCACCTTATAACCGGATTTTTTTATCTTTTAACCCTCATTTTACGAAAAAGAGTTAGGGGATTGAGCTCTGAGGAGATTGTGCCCATCTTCCATCAAGCAAACAAGGGGAAATCCAGTGTTTTCTTTGCCAGTAACCGATCTATTGTAGAGTGGAGAGAAATCCAGTGTTTTCTTTGCCATTAACTGATCTATTGTAGAGTGGAGATTTACTCCGATCTACCACATCCATAGTCCCAGGTTTGTATAAAATTTTATGCTTGCATTTTCTTTGTTTTTCAAAATATAGTATAGGGTTTGTAATGTCCATTAGATATACCTCTTCTTTTCGTTTTTTAATGGGAGATTTAACACTTACCTAGCCATGACTTTTTAATTGCAGCATTCTTTTATGTTGATTTCAGATTTCCCCATTTGTTTTGTGCCATATGTAACAGGTTTAATCAGAGCCCTACAAAATGCCAAAGCCATTGGACACAATGTGGGAGTATGCTGAACCAATTGAGCCTTGTAATCAATAGAGAATGAATTGCAAGCTATGTGGAAAGGAAATATTTGGCAGAATGAACCGCTTGAAATACCACCTTGACAAAATCCCAGGGCATGATGTGAATATTTGCCCTTTATCTAGCCTAGAAATCATCCATATTGCAAATAAATCAATTCTTGATATTGCTAGGAAGAGAGATCAAAGGGAAGAATTGAGGCTTGAACTTGCAAATAGAGAAGCAAGAAGCATGGGAACCACAAGTTTGTCAAGGGTGGGGAAACCCAATCCTCAGCCACACCTTCCACAATGCCCTCAGCATCCTCACCTTTCTTTGTGCCAAGGTCAACGCCTAGGGGACAACCTTCCATTCGGTCAATAATTAAAACAAGGGAGAAGGAAGATGTCAACAAGCTTGTAGCTAGGTGTTTTCTATGGAGTGACATTCCTTTCAACATTGCTAACAACCCATTTTACCATTCCACGTTTGAAGCCACTACTATTGTTGGCCAGGGGTGCAATGGCCCTTCCTATAATGACTTGAGAGTGCATCTCCTTCAAGGGGAAAAGGCCAATTGCATTCAGAGATTGGTTGAGCCTAGGAATCAGGGGAGACCATCGGGTGCACTGTTATGTCCAATGGTTGGACAGATGGGAAGTGCAGGTTCATTCTCAATTTCTTGGTTAATTGTCCCAGGGGGACAATGTTTATCAAATCTATTGATGTATCTGGCTATGTTAAATATGCACAATTACTATGTAAGTTGTTGAATGGGTTCATCCAAGAGATAGGTCAACAATATGTTGTCCAACTCATTATAGACAATGCTACTAATTATGTTGTTGTTGGCAAGTTGCTTATGAAGAGGTATCAGAGCTTGTATTAGACACCATGCGCTGCCCATTGCATTGATTTGATGTCAAAGGATATGGGCAAACTTTCTTGGATCAAGGAAATCATTGAATCAGCTAGGAGTGTCACCAAATATATATATATATATATATATATATATATATATATATAATCATGTTCTTACGCTCATGAGACAGTTCACAGGGAACAAGGAGTTGGTACGTCCCGAAATCACGCGTTTCGCCACTAGCTTCATTTCTCTTCAATCTCTCCACAATTCTATATTGGAGTTGCAAAGGATGTTTCTTTCAAACAAGTTGAATGCTTGTTTGTACAACACTAAACTGGATGGGCAAGCCATAGAGCAACTTGTGAGACATAATCAGAGTTTTTGGATGGGAGTGGGGAGGTGTGTGCCATTAGTGAACCTTTGGTAAAGGTTCTTCGCTTGGTTGATGGTGACAAGCCTACAATGTGCTATTTGTATGACGCCATGGATAGGGCCAAGGAAGCTATCCATCGATTCTATGAGGACAAGGGGGGGAGGGATTCACTAAACAAGCCCAGATATGGAGTTTGATTTATGAGGGATGGAACAATACTCTCCATCAACCGATTCATGCACCAGGGCTCTACCTCAACCCCACATTCTCTTACGTCTATGGTTTTAGATTTGATTGTAATGATCCCAAGCCAAATTTTTCGCTTGGAATCACTAGCTACCACTGATTTGTTGATGTGCAGGTGTTTATGGAGTTATCTAGTTATTGATTGCATTCATACAATTCATCCCTCATATTCAAGATATAGAAACACAAGCATAAATCTGACCTTTATTATAGACGCATAAATCAGATACATTAGAATGAGCAGATCTGGAATAATCCTCAGATGGCTCCAATGCAACAAGTATGAGCTGCTACAAAATGCTCCCGCGGATACAGACAAGCCTCCCAAAGGCTGATTGAGAAATGAGGATCAATACACGCAGATCTGGATGTCCATCCTTCCAGCTGAAGGATGTCACGCTCCACTTAGATGGCTGAAACTCTCAACAATTCGGCCCTGCTGCCAAAGGTGTCCAATCACCCCAAGATATATGCCAACTGATAGATCGGGCAATTGTAAGGACAACCCAGGTATCCAAATCTCCAAATCCACTCTCAAACCCTGTAGATCTGAACTCCTCCGCTGAATGGTGCGCCCTTGCTGGAATCACAATAACAGTACGGCCTGCTATCTTCTGAAGAGATAGATGGAGACGTGTTGAGAATAGAATGGTGTGGAGGAGTCTTTCATCCCCAAGACCAAGCTGCGGAACAAGGTGAGTGGATATTTCGCCACTGAGTTGCTCACAAGGGTTTGTACAGCGAACCCCCAAACTGAATGCTCAAGAGCAATAGCAAACAATATACCCAATCCCGCCCCCTTAATAGGTGTGCCCCAACCTCTTACTTATACTTTTTCCTTCTAGTTCTCTGTTGAGTTAGGTTAACTCTCAGGATTAACTTCTATTCTTCTGTTGAGTTATCTTTTACTCCTTTTATCCTTTTTCTTTCTCAAGTCAACTTAAAAATATAACTTTAGTCTAGTTGACCTTCCCCTTCAGTGTGAGACTATGACCTAGTGGGGGTGCCCAGGCCACTGAGTCTCCTCATCACCTCTCTAAGAGGTGGGGGACATTACATTGATGTTGAGGTTATGGATGGATTTCTCCTATGTGTTCAAAGGATGGTGTTGACTCCCACTGAATGCTTGGAGATTTCCAAATAGATGGAAATATATAGGCTGCCCACTGGGACATGTGGTTAAAAATGGTTGTCCAAGACAGGAACACTAGGATGCTAAGTAAGCTTCAAGTACAGTTTGTTTCAAACTTTCAAATTTTAAAGTCTTTCCTTTCTATCTATTTTTTACTCAATGGAAATATAATTTGTTGTCTTTCCTTTCTGTTTATTCATTGTAGAAGTTTGGTGGACAAACTATGGTAGAAGAGTCCCAGAGTTACAGAAACTTGCATCGAGTGCTTAGTCAAACTTGCAGCTCTTCAAGGTAAGAGTGCAACTAGAGTGTCTTTGAAAAAATACACTCCAAGAAGCGCAACAAGTTAGAAATGTTCAAAACAAAATTTTAATTCTTTATAATTTCATTAATTTTAATTTATGCCCATCATCTTCTAATTACAATATGGCCCTCATATAGGTTATATATCCACCACGTTAATGGCATGGTCTATGTCTACTACAATCTAAAGTTGTGGGTGAAGCGGATTGACAAAGCATTTGACAAGAATACCATTTCATTGGATTGTACTGACACCATGAATCCATGGAGAGTGGAGGCCAAGAGGCATGTCAAGGAGGAGGCACCTAAGTGGTTGGAACATGATGTTGATGCATTGGAGTAGGGGGAATCAGAGAAGGATGTTTCACTTCCAGTAGAGACAGATTTGGAGGAGGAGATTGAGAATGAATCGCAACCACCACCTCCATAGAGACAGGCAACTAGGACAAGACATCTCACTTCGAATTCCACCTTAGCCCCAGCACCTTCCACCTCAGCCGCAACACCTTTGAAGAATTTTTGAGGTTCCTATTGTTGGAGTTACTTCACACACACCTAGGATTTCTTTTTCCTAAGGTTTTATTTGTTCATTAGTCATAATTAGTCATTATCCAGTCTCCTATATTTTAGGAGAGAATATTCCACCTGGAGAATATTCTCTTTCAGTTCACACTTCAGTTTGACTAGTTGAGTTGAGTTTAGATGGTGCATTGGGATCATCACCATGCAACATTGGGATCATCACCATGATAATTCGACCTTGCCTTGGTATCATCACCAAAGTGGTGCATTAGACTTGATTCCTTGAGTTAACTCCTCACTACTTTTTGTTCAGTCAGTTAACTGAAGACTAGTTTACCAGTTAACTCAACTAGGTGGCAGTTCACTCCCGTAACTTCCTGAGAGACCAGAATAGGTGGAAGATCACTCCCGCAACTGCTGGTGTGTGTCCAGATCACTCTAGACCACCACTATGGTGACTTGGTTCACCTAAAGTCAAAATCATTGAGTTATACAGAGTATATCATGTGTAAATTATTCATTATTCATAACGGTTAATGATAATTCTTTCTCTCCTTCTTCTTATTTTTCCAATTATCTCTACAAATGTGTGTATCATTGTTTAGATAGATCTATTCTATGCAGTTCAACACATTTACATGGTATCAGAGCCGACAAACTACTAAGCAAAATCTACACCAAAATTTTTTGCTGGTATAAAAGATTGAAGACAACGGAAAGATGGAATTCCAAAAAGAATTCATTCTTACACCTTACAACTATTTTGCATGGAAGGAGAAAATAGCCATACATATTCAATACAGAGGGTTGTATAGGTTAATCATGAATACATATACAAAACTGACATCAGCCATAGAAAAATCCAAGTACTTAAATTGCATGGATGAGGCACTCAGAACAATTTGCAGTCTTCTTTCTCCCGATCTCCTTTTTCATATATCTTCTTGTAAGACTCCCACTGAAGCCTGGACCATATTGGAAGGGCTATTTGGAAAAAATTATGAGATGAGGGGACACATGCTGGAGGTGGATCTTTTCACATTGGATCCAAAAAGATTCGAGAATATCCAAGATTTCTTTACAAAATTCAAGGATTTACTGTCGCAACTCAAAGCTTGCGGGGTTGATAAATCGAAGGAGGAGAAATAAATGGTTTTCACCATTCTCTCTAAGCTTTGTCTTGAATTCTCAGTATTCGTATCCACATTCCATACTGTTAGATTGCCTCTGGAGCCACCTAGAAGATGCCTTCTCTTGAGGACTTTATTGAATCCCTGACACAAGAGCAAACCAAGCTCATCAACATGGGTGCAATCAAAGGCCCAAGGGCGCATGCACTCACTATGCATGATGGCAGCCACAAATATCATAAATCTAAAGATAAATATAAGCAAAAATATCATGCACATACGAAGAAGGAAGGGTACACAAAACCCTTTACCGATGCCTCTGGATCCAAAGGAGAAAAGGGAAGAAAAGGAGAGAAATGCACATATTGTCACAAAGGATTCCATTCGGAATATGCATGCATGCAAAAAAAAATAGATCTGATGTCTCAGATACTTCAACAAAACAACCTTGGAGATTGCATCCCCGAGGGTGCAAAGAATAAGAAGCCAGAAGATCTGAATTCCAAGAAAGGCAATTCTAGCCATGCATTGATTGAAATCAACTCCTCTCCCGATGCTTGAATCGTAGATTCAGGAGAATCACATTACATGGATGCCTCAGAAGAAATCTATTCTTCATTGGATGCATGCAAAGTTCCTCCTATTCTGATGGGGGACAACTCTTCTATCGAAGTCACCGGCAAAGGAAGGATTGAACTCACCAACGGAAGCTTCGAGAATGTGTTGCATGTTCCCAAGATTTCTGTCAATATTCTCTCTGTGTATCAAATGATGAATTCCGGCACCGAAAAGAAAGTCATATTCACACCAAATTCTGTGGAAATATATGACATGCAAACCAACTCCAGGGTTTCTACCGGTGAGGTAAATCATCAGTCTAGATTGTATACATTTTCTGAATTCATTGAACCTGACTCTGCTTTACTGCTTACTCATGTTGATGAAAGTAGTAGGATATGGCACAAAAGGTTTGGACATTTGAATTTTAGATACATGCAACATATTAGCAAGCATAGATTAGTTTATGGTATACCAGACATCCATTTCTCCAAGGGAGTATGTGAGGGATGTGTTCTCGAAAAACACCCTCAAGAGAAATTTGTCAAAGGAAAGTCTCAGTGAGCTTCCGCACCTTTAGATCTGATCCACAGTGACCTCATGGGTCCTTTTCCGCATCCATCGATCAACAAAGTGAGGTTTGTTCTCATTTTTTTTCATGATTTCTCACATTTTACTTGGATCTACTTTCTCATGAAAAAATCTGAGATCTTTCAACACCTCAAAGATTTCAAAGATTTGGTTGAGACACAGTCCGGAAAGGAGATCAAAGTCCTCTAAACTGATAACGGGGGAGAGTATGTGAATCATGAGATTAATAATATTTTCCATGAGGTAGGGATTCAGTTGCAGCATACAGTTCCCTACACTCCGCAACAAAATGGAGTTGTTGAGCAAAAAAACAGATCTTTAAAGGAGATGGCATCTTGCATGTTGCATGCAAAGTCACTACCACAGAGACTATGGGCCGATGCACTTAACTATGAAACATACATCCAAAACATATCTCCTCATAGATCTGTCAAGGATAATACCCCCTATGAGGCTTGGAGAGGCCTCAAACCGGAAGTGGCCCACTTTCGCATTTTTGGTTCATGTGCATGGGCCCAGATTCCCTCTCAAAAGAGGAAGGCACTTGATCCACAGAGCACTGAGTCAATATTTGTTGGATACCCCAACGGTGTGAAGGGATATTGGCTTATTGATCTTCCCTCGGACCGACTCATCATTGAGCATAGTGTCCAATTTGAGGAAAGTGTCTCACATGTACCTCAGCAGTCGCATGCAAACACCTTCACTCTTCCACCTATCTAAGATGATGAGCATGCACATGTTGACTCTTATTCATATGAGAGTTCTGATTCAAAGGACTCAAATGATTCAGATTCAGAGTCAGTACAGTCAGATGCATATTCAGAGCATCCAGATGCAGTCATAGAGCCAGAGCATAGGCCCAAGTGGGCACAAACTACTCTTCAAGATGCAGGGGATCTCATTGGTGATCCATCTGATACTAGGAGGAATCGATCTGATTTCGAGGAGACTCCTATTTCACTCACTTCCACTGACCCATTTCCTTCCAGACATCTTTTCTTGGTTCAGTCTTCAGATCCACAGTCTTATGGCGAGGTTGCTAGAAATCCATTTTGGGAATCCACCATGCAGGAGGAGTACAACTCCCTCCTCAAGAACCAGACTTGGGATCTGGTTACCCTTCCTTATGGGAGGAAACTTGTCAGATGAAGATGGGTCTATAGGACCAAGAGCACAACGGGTGGACAGATGAGAAGATACAAAGCCAGGCTTGTCGCCAAAGGCTCTCAACAGGTTCATGGTATTGAATATGATGAGACCTTCACTCTAGTAGCGAAGATGGATTCAATATGATTGGCACTTTCCATTGCAGCAGCCAAGGGATGGGAATTTCATTAGATGGATGTGAAGAATGCATTTCTTCATGGTGATCTCTCTGAGGAGATCTACATGGAGCAGCCCCATGGATTTATGCAGGACTCATCTTTGGTTTGTTGACTGGAGAAGTCACTTTATGGCCTCAAGCAGGCTCTGAGGGAATGGTATGCTAAGATGGACTCCTGCCTGTTGTCACAGAACTTTGTACATTTTAAATCAAACCTGAATGTATACATGCTCAGGATAGTTGATTCACTTCTACTTTTAGTTCTGTATGTCGATGATTTGTTGATCACCGATTGCTCGACTTCAACGATTGCTGCAGTCAAGAGGATTCTTCATGACAGGTTTTTGATGATGGACATGGGTCTGCTACACTTCTTACTTGGACTTGAGATCAGTCAGGATGCATCAGGCATCAAACTGTCTCAAGCCAAGTATGAACAAGATATCCTTGAGAGATTTCATATGACAGACTATAAGTCTGCTCCGACTCCTTTCCTATCAGGAGTCAAACTTGAGGATGGAAGGGAGACTCCATTGGTTGAAAGCACACTATACATATAGCTAGTGGGGAGATTTGTGTATCTCACACACTCTAGACCAGACCTCTCATATGTAGTTGGTGCAGTTTCCAGGTTCATGCAGGAGCCACATGAGCTACATTGGAAAGATTCAAAGCATATCCTTCAATACGTACAGGGCACCATCACCTTTGGGATTCATTATGCAACAAAATCTACATTAGATCTCATTGGGTTTACTAATTTCGACTGGGCTGGTGATAACATTGATCACAAGTCCACATCTGGTTACTCACTCAGTCTTGGTTTTGGGCCTATCTGTTGGTTGAGCAAGAAGCAAGTTGTCATTTCTCTATCTTCAGCCGAGGCAGAGTACATATGGGTAGTTAACATAACCATTCATTATATGTGACTACAA
>SNQJ01S0017466.1:146840-156985 GCA_010110895.2 Picea sitchensis
TCGAACTCATTAAGTTATACAAAGTATATCATGTGTAAATTATTCATTATTCATAACGGTTAATGAAAATTATTTCTCTCCTTCTTCTTCTTTTTCCAATTCTCTCTGCAAATGTGTGTATCATTGTTTAGATAGATCTATTCTATGAAGGTCAACACATTTACAATAGATGGGAAGGTGGAAGTAAAGTGGGTGGATTAAATCCAGGTAAAAACTGAGAGATATTTGAAGGATATTGTTGATAAGTGGGAATAATTGGTGTTTGAAAAGGAACATTCCCATATGCAGGGCTTCTCCATCCTTGTTTCCAATGTTGGACTTGTGGTTGTTGATGTGTCCATTGAGGATAAGGCATTGGATGAATCCAATGTTGTTGTGGATATTGCATGGTAGGGTCGTAGAACATGTTAGGACTTTGTTGTCTCCATGCCATGTTGGGGGATATGATGTTTGTTGAGGTTCTCCCCCTCAATTGAAAATGGATTTTAGTCTAGGTAACAAAGGGAACTCATTGGTAGGGTGATATTCTGTACAAAGGCGACAAATTTTGATAACATTAATAAGACATTCTTTTTCAGGGTGCTTCTTCCTACACCGAGGAGAAAAAATTGCTAAAGTAACATTTTCTTCTTGTTGTTTATTTTTCATTTTCTTGGTGTCGAACTCGATACTGATTGTATTTAGGATGTTTGTTTTGAATTTTTCAAGTAGATTCCCTAATTCTATCCTTGTAACACCTCCTGGAACAGGTTTTTTATATCTTCCTATAGGATCTCTTACACTTTTTCCTATTTTTGTTTGGCCGCGAGAGTTCCTTTTACAATACTCTGCAATGTATGCAAACGGTTTATGATACACATATCTAAAACTCATGAGGTTTAGTACCTCAATAAAGTCATCCCTTATACCCTTTAAGAACATGGTCCTCACTATGGTTGTGTCTAAGGAAAAATATTTTGTCTTTTGATAGTTATATAGGAATCTTTCTAGGTAATCTTCCAAACTTTCCTCCTCAGACTACTACATTTTAAATATGTCATTCCTAGCATCCCTAGGTGTGCAATAGTCTTGATATTTATGGAGGAAGGTATCCTTCATTCCATCCCAATATAAGATAGTTTGTTCTCCTAGGATCATAAACCATATTAATGTTGAGTCTTTAAGTGTGGCTGGAAAGAGTTTTAGTTTTTGTGCACTATTGGTGTAATTATAATTCCTACATAGTATATCGAATTCAAACAAAAATGAATCATGATATTTTGTTGACATACTATGGAAGTGAGGTAGTGATGACAACGAAATATTATTCATAGAAACATCTCTGGTAATGTCTAATATTGGGAATCCAAATGTCTTTGTTTCATTGTTTGCATTTCCCTCTTCATCCACCATATCTCCAAATAGTAGGTTGTAGGGTGTTGGTGATGTCTCCCCACTATGTGATGGTTCAACCACTAGGTTGGTTGGTATATCCAACTATTCCAATGCCTTGTGTGATGCCCCAATGGTAGATTAAACCTCTTCTACTATTACCTCTGTCTCTTTTCTAGTTATTCCTTCTGATTGGGTCGCTAGTGCTTCCCTTCTTGCTTGTTGTACTATGTTTTCAATCTGGACAATAGCTTTAGATTTGGTACCTTTAGTTGTAGTTTCAATTACTTCCTTTGAACTTTCCCCTCTGAGTATTTTTCCTACAAAAACACTAGTTGAATTAGTATGGGGGGTTTTTCTTGATTTTTCTGTAACTTTGGGGGGTTTCTTGATTTTTTTTCAATTTTAGATGTAACAAATCTACCTTTTTTATCTCTACGTTTATGCATAAAAAGAAAAATTGAAATACTAATTCACACAAAATTCACTTACTAAAGGAAAGAGGACAACCTGAATTTGGAGAAACCCCACTAAAGTGGATGTGTGGGATCTTCCCTCACGTCTTACCACCTTCTCCTTGCGCTCAAGTTTCGCTTAAAACCACTCCAAAAACATAAAAGAAATCTAATGAAAAACAATACCTATTACCGTTTAAAACTCCCCGCCAACGACACCAAAATGTTGGTGCAATTATATGTTCAATAAATTGCAATCATTTAATATGTCAATCCGGTTTCATAATCAATAGAGTTGATGTACTGTATGTACAGATAACATATAATTGTCTATGTTTGTTGAGTATGGTCTATGTAATAAACTACTTATGAAACTAAACACTCTATTTCACAACTTTCAAATAACACTCCACACATACAATTCAAAATCCAGAAAGAAAAATTAATCAACAAGTGTATAACTCAGAATTCTTGTTTAGGGGATAGATCTTTCTCATTGTTGGTGCATGAAAAATAGATATGGGATATGATTTTATCTCCTGTGACAACCACACAATCAATCATTAACATTATGGAAACTTAAATGAGATAATCAAAACTACCATGCAGAGTATAAACAATCCATTGTAAGTGCATGTATGTGAGAGATGGAGGTATTAATTGTACCTGTATATGCAAAGTGAAACCTGATCAATTCTAGGAAAGAAAGTTGAGTATGGTAGGATTCTCCATTACAGGTTCATGTATAGTGAAATATAGAGATCCAAATCGTTCTTAGATATGAAAAATGGAAACAACACTATGGCATTTGTCTATACAGAACGTTAAAGCACTTAAAGTAAATAATTGTTCTCACACACTCATACAAAGATGTCAAAACAATAATCAGAGATATCATGTACACAAATCTCTCTTATTCAAAATTACCATACATCCAGAATACCTACTACCAAATGTAATACTAAAACATATCAGAGAACGGATTAAAGGTTGTAATCAAAATATGAAAATACTATGTTCACACACACAAACATGAAATCATAATCATATTCACAATTAATTACAAAGAGACTTACCTTAGTTGGGTTGGTGGGCCCTTTCCATACCAACAAGGTAGCTCTTAAGATAAATTACAATAGAGAAGGTGTAAACATAAACATATAATCTATAACATAAATTATATCATTGCTTCATAAAAATGGAGATACAATTCATAGTTGTTCCAAAGAAAAACTTATAGCATAACTGTGATTTTATTTATTTCTCTCTATATCCTATTATCTATGAGGCTATCTCTTTTAAAGAGAAGCAACCTTACAACCCCAAGTCTAAAGATAACATCAAATGTTTGCATAATTATTACAATTGGAGGATATATCGATCTTTAAGGAAACAATTTCATCCTCATGACACAAAGTGCATGAGTGATGAAATGTATCATGTCTTCCAATGAACAAAGAATGATTGAACCAAAAGAATGCCTTGAACTCATCGAGAACAATCTCATTTCAACAACCAATCCTAGGAATTTGGAACAGGTACCAGATGCACATAGTTTCATAATTATGGTACCGAATGGGTGTAACAAATGGTACCAGACGCACACATGCATATATGTCAGTACCAGATGAGTGTAAAAATCGATACCGGATGCACACAACCATACAAGGTGGTATCGAAAAAGTGTAACAAACGGGTACCAAACGATCCCAGCAACGAGTACCAAACGACCTCAACAACGAGTATCAGACGACCTCAACAACGAGTACCAGACAATCCCAACAATGAGTATCAGACGATCTCAACAATGACAATTGTTAGCATGAAGTCTTCTTGAACCATCCAAAGTAATTAGAAATTTCTTTTAACATCACATATTCATTCCTAATTATTAATAAATCACTAGAAATTATGAGTAAACATTAGTTACCTCATGGATACACAAGAATTGCTTAAAGGCCTGTCTAATGAGGAAACTAGGCAGAAGATGCATTAATATTAGGAAAAATTAGTTGGGATATGGGAAAGATAAGGAAATTGGAGATGAAAAAAAGGAGGATCAACAGTCCACATAATCTAAAAAACATGAAGTGTTGCCACATTTGTGAATCTTCTGATCATTGAACATCAGAATGCCATCTAAATTCTAGAAATCAGAATAATATACGAACAATCTACCACACAGAAACCACCGACCAAGAAAATGACTATGGTCAGAGAGATTATTACTACAGTGGTCTTGGTCTAGGTAGAGGAGGCCTACAAGGATTTTGTGGTTGAGGTTGAGGTCCTGGACGACCATATTTTTTTAACTGTTGGAAAAATGATCACGATAGTGCGAATTGTCCCATAAAAGACAAAATTGATTTGAAATTTTGCAACATATGAGACATTGGAGATCACTCTTTAGAAGACTGCCCAATAGTACTTGACAAAATTATACCAAGAAAAATTGTGAATCTACTACACACAGTATCCAAGGAAGAGGTGAGAAACTCCAAATAATTAGATATTGTTACAAGGTCGGGCGCAGGACGAGATATTCACACTGCACCAAAAAATTACCAAATAAAGAAGACTAACAACTTCCCAAACCTATATAAAGAAGAGAAAATCGTGAGAGAAGATCTTAAATTCTTCAGGAATTCTACAGAAGACCAATAAAATCCAAGATGTCAAAATGAAGACACCATCCAAGAATTTTTGCAACTACTCAAAGAAAAACATTTGATAGGTAGGTTGTTAGACCTACTCAACATATTGCGAGAATACAAAGATGGTCAGAAACCAACCAAGGATGCAAATCACCTCTCGCATAACATCAAAGATTATGATCCACAAGCTGACTTGGAGATTAAGGGAATGATGTCAATTAGGTGGTCATTGATTTTGGATTGCAAGTCAATATTTTTCCATGAGAAACATGGGTATGAATGGGCTGACCCAACCTAACACCCACGATGAATTATCTTAAGTTAGTCGATCATAGATTAATAGAACCAATTGGAATACTGAGAAATGTCGACACTCAAATTATTGGAATACTGACTTTGGTCGACTTCAAGGTGATCGACCTTGTCAAAGGAATGCCAATGTATGTAGCTCTTGTCAGTCGGCCATGGGGTCGACGAATGAAAGAAACTATCTCTTTGGAAAGAGATAGACTTAAATTAAAAGGAAGTGGGAGAAAAATAATTATTCCGTTGGATCCAAAGGAAGGAAAACCATGGATGGAGTCATGGGATGAATATTAAGAAGCCATATGTCTATATCAGATAAACAACAAAAAAAAATATTGTATAAAAATGACCGCATAAGGATAAATTTGGAGAGAATCCCCCATGTCGGTCGAACATAATTCTGACTCCTCCTTATACAACTAGCAAATAAAAAATTATGAAGCACATGAAAAAGATGGATGGTCTATCAAAATTATTCCAAAGAAGCATCTTAAGACATGCTACTCAATCCAGGTTGTACCTAAATTATATGAAAAAATAACCTGAAAAACTCCCACTCTTCTTCTGACCAACGATCAAATAAGAAATACCTTGCGATACAGTGAATGACATACCCCTTTGATCCATGTCAAAGAGGTAGAAAAATACATAGGTGAGCAAGGAAGGACACAAAGCCTTGTGGAAACTTTCACAAGCTAGGATGCAAGATGGTGGGAAACACATTCCCCCTGATTACAAACATGGACAAATGAGTCAACATACTTCGTTCAAATATTCAAAGACAAGAAATTATCCAAAGATGCAGATATTCCCACATTCAAAATCGGATATGACCCATTAGAACATATTCAACATTGTGAAAGTGAATGGTGAATAATAGGATATAAGAATGAAAGGGTATGGCCCCATATGTTCCCATGTACATTAGATGAGATACCAAGAAAATGGTATAATATTGAAGAAGCATGTGGCCATACTTCAAACTGGGATGAAATCAAAGGAAATTTTGTGCAAGAATTTGAATTTAACCTAGTAGAGGAACACTTGAAAGATGCAACATATCAAATAAAAATATTTCTAGAAATTCCTTCACCAGCTGTACAAAACAAAAAATCAAAGATGTTGGTCGATGGAAGATTGAAATCGACTTGCAATGTTTTGTTGGTTGAAAACAAGGAAATATTGACTGCACTTAGGATTGACATGGAGAATATAAAATGGCCAGGACATAACTTCCAGTGGAAGAAAGGCCATCCAACACTGTAGAATCATGTGAATTAATTATTAAGTATATCCAAAGAATGCAAACAAGACCAGGAACAACCCGAATGCCCAAAAATATTTACAAAAATTGAAGAAAGAGAATGCCTTCTCGACAAAGAAAAAACACTAGAATGGATGGACGCTGAAATCAAAATGAAGTAATTCGACATATCAAATGATGGTCGACCAAAAATGGTATGAATAGGTGACTATTGGTCTGAAAACCAAACAACTGACATAGTCAGTCTATTAAAAAAGTATCAATATTTTTTTCACATGAGTACAAGGATTTGAAAGGACTTGTATAAGAAATGGGTGGAATGAATATTGAACTTATCCAGAAAAGAAAATGAAAAAATTACCATACAAGTTAGCACACAAATATAAAATGATTGTTCAAAAAGAGATCAAAGGGATTATACAAGAAGGAATTATCTATCCTATCAACAAGGAAGAATGGGAAAGCCCCATGGTGGTGCAACCAAAGAAACATGATCCAAAGAAATTAAGAATTTGTGTCAATTTTTGGGGACTCAACAAACAGACCATGACAGATCCATTCCCCACCCCTTTTACCAATGAAATCATAAATGAAGTCATTGGTCACGAATGTTATTCATTTACTAACATATTCTAAGGATATAACCAGGTGCCAATAACAAAAGAAGATCAAGAAAAAACAACATTTGTGTCATAATTTGGATCTTTTTCCTACAGAGTAATGCCATTTGGACAGAAGAATGCACCAACATTTTTTTAGGAATAGTGGCCAATTCATTCCAAGAGTATATCTACAAAACCATGGTTATATACTTCAACGAATGGATAATCTATAGTCTATTAAAAAATTACATACAATGGCTTTGAATTATGCTAGAACGCTGCAGACAGATTCAACTATCATTAAAAATCAAAAAAATTGTATTTTCCACACCTATTGGAATCCTCCTAGGACATGTGGTATGTAAATATGGGGAAATGTTGACATGGCTAAGATTAATATTATCCTTGATATAAAACCACCCGTGAATAAAAAATATATCAAAATTATACTGGGTAATACTGGCTATTATAGGAAGTATATATGCCACTACTTAGACATCAAATTCGCAATGGATGAGATTTTACGAAAAGATATCGAATTCAAATGGAGCCAAGAATGCCAAGAATCCTTCTAATTTTTAAATAAGAAGTTGGTCGAAGAACCCATTCTCAAATTTCCAGACTGGTTGAGAAAATTTCATGTCCATGTCGATGCGTCCAGTGTAGTTATCGGGTCGGTTTTATCTCGACCATACGATGACACAATGGATCACCCAAATGCATATGCAAGTCGGAAACTGAATAAATAAGAAAGAAACTATGTAACTATGAAAAGGGAAGCCTTATCAATGATTTTTTCTCTAGAAAAGTTCCATCACTATTTACTAGAAAACCCCTTTACATTCTTTATAGACCATCAAACATTGAAATACTTGGTAAATAAACCAGTTCATCAAGGAAATATTTGTTGGTGTTTACTGTTATTTCAAGAATTTTAATTTTACGTAATCATACGACTAGGGAAAAAGAATTTTCGACCTAATCACCTTTCACAATTAGAAACATGAGAAAATCTGACAGGCATCAACAATGAAATTCCAGATGCACATTTATTTAGATTTGAAATTTCACCTAAATATTTAGAATATATTGACAACTTCTTAGAAGAAGGAAAGGCCCCAAAGGACCTCCCAGAAAACAAAAATAAATTCTATCCATGAAAGCTACACTATTCACAATCATTAATGGATACTTATAAAAATGGGAATGGACGATTTTTTAAGAAGATGTGTGCCAAAACATGAATGAGAGGATATCATCAATGAATCCCATGCAAGAGCATCTGGGGAAATTTTTTAGGCCGACACATTATCCAGGAAGATACTACAAGAAGGCTTCTGGTGATTGATTTTGCATAAAGACTGTCAGGATCATGTAAAAAAATGTGATAGTTTTCAGAGGCTTAGAATACCTTTGTGGAAAAAATAAATTCCACTAAGTTCAATAAACTCTAATCGAGATTTCAAAATATGGGTGATCGACTTCGTTAGGCCATTTCCACAGAGGTCAAGAAGAACTGGTGCCAATTAAATCATTATTGTGGTCGAGTATGTGACCAAGTGGAAAAAACATGAGCCAGCCAAATATTGTACCAAATATGTAGAAGCTAAATTCATCTACAAAAACATAATTGCAAGGTTTGACTGTCCTCTAACACTAATCAATGACCAGGGAACTCATTTTGTGAATGAAACAATTAAGTTCTACTGGAAAAATTCTTAATCGACCATATAAAAACAACAACTTATCACCCACAAGGAAGTAGGGAAGTTGAATCCTTTAATAAAACATTACACAAGGGACTTACAAAGATCTATGGCATAAATAAAGATGATTGGGATGATAATATTCCTGCAATCCTATGGGTTTATAGATCATCATTCAAAATATTGACTGGGTAGACTCTGTTCAAGCTAGTCTACGACCAAGAAGCCATTATTCCGCTACAGTTTTGGACGAATTCCGACAGGGTCCCATCTATAGAAAAAATTGATGAGAGAAAAAACATGAACGACTGAATATACGAGCTAAACAAGATGGAATAAGAGAGGTTAATAGCGATCCAACACCAAGAGGTTCAGAATAAACAAAAAAAATCTTGGCATGATCGTCACTTAAATAAAATGGATATAAAAGAGACAGACTTAGTCTTACTGTTTGACAGTCGTATAAAACGAAAACCTAGAAAATTGGAAACAACATGGTTAGGGCCTTATGTGGTGGAATATATTCGACCTCCTAGAGCGGTCCAACTTAGAATTTTATTGGGGCATCCATTTAATAAATTAATTAATGGTGCACATTTAAATAAATATCAGGTATAAAAGAAAAGAACCTTGTTGGAAAAATATAGCAGGGAGTTTCCAACAGGAACCGACTAAGACGACTAATCATACTTATAAGAAATAAACCTTGCTTAAAATTAATAAACAAAAAAGAAGTTAGACAAATTCAGGTATAGAAAAATGAAAAGTTAAATTATTTCATTTATGTGGGGCAATCTCTGTACGTATGGTTTCCTTTACAACCCCAACATTCCATAGGTGGTTGTCTTCACATTTTCCCACCCACTTCAACCTTCCTGGGATCTCTTAAAGATGGTTGTACTTGAGTATTGTTCCTAAAAAGGGGTGGCTTAGTTCCCTTCTTCCTATGATCCATCTTGAATTTTTTATTGTTTTCCAATGCCTTCCGGAAAGTAGGCTTTTCTCCTTGCTATTCACATAAGCATTTTTCTCTCCTTATAGTTTATTTCGTTGTCTTAGGGTCATCATACTGGATCTTGTCACCGATGGAAGTTGGCAGTCCACTCAGATACCTTTGAGTCTTGACAGTCTCATCCTTGATGAATAGGACATACTTCAGTAATTCCAAAAACCTTCTCTCATATTCATCAATGGTCAAGCTATCGATCTTGAGTTCAAATAACTCTTTCATCTTTCTTTCATAATTCTTTCCAAGTGATATCTTTCTCTCTAATGTGTTGCACCTGCACAAGTTGATCCCACCACATGGATGCCTTTCATTTCAGTTGATACATTGCAATTCTTCCTTCTGCATGAGAGGAATAATTATGTAGTTGGAAATATTTCCTCATGCCAAGAAACCATGTCTCTACATCTTCCTCCTTCTTGTGCTCTCCATCAAACGTAGGAGGCTTAATCTTGTTCATTTATCCCTTTAGTTCATCCACTACAGTTCTCTTATGATTTCTGGTAGGAGATGGGCTTGAACTACTGTGTGCCTCCTTACTGGAATGTTTCGAGGAGTGACGATGATGCCTGCTAATGCTTCTCAATCTTCTTTTCTTCTCAGGGGTCTTGCAACTCCCTGTTTTTATTTAGTCACTCTCTGTTGGACACACCTACCACACTTAGAGGGGGGGTGAATGAGTGTGTGGCTCTTTTTCCCAAAACTTCCCTCTTGCACAAAAACTCATCAATTAGCATTCAACATTTATTCATTACCCATTGTTGTCATTTATAACCAGTTA
>SNQJ01S0017466.1:163664-175055 GCA_010110895.2 Picea sitchensis
CTTGTAATGAATGTCTCATACTATAGTGAATGTCTTAAGTTTGTCTCAAATCAAGCCAAGGTATGGAACTATTTGAAAAGGTTGATTCTGTAGCTCATTATAATTATCAAGATTCTAATGGGGGCCCTTTAAATTTTGTAAACAATTAGGGGGAGTTGTTCGGGCCCAACAGGTGCGTACATTAGTGGGGAGTATGACTCTCTTCCAGGGTGACTAACCTCGCAAGAGTGCAGACGCAATGGTGAAGGATATAAAAAATCATCCAGACGCAAGGATGAGAGTCACACAGAATGGGGAGCGAACCCCCAACATGATTTGACTCACGAGTTGTTGGTTTTAGGGGTTCGTGGTGGATGCCCCGGTTCACGGTTAGATAGTGGATGGAGAATGGAAAGCGAACCCCCAACATGAGATGATGCTTCAGCTTTAACTGCATGTGCCTAGGTCGACACTTGTCTTCCTGGAGCCACATGAGTTCCACGTAGCACTCATTCCCTTTTCCCCAGGAACTTAGGACAACACGACTTAAGTCAACCATATGCCTTTGGGAATTAATAATAAAATATTGATCCCTTAGAGGTAAGAACTTCTAGCTTAGCCCCTAGGCCTAGACACTTAGCCCCCCTCCCTTACCCTACCTAGTGGAGCTTAATCCCCCATAACTCTTCTTCATGGTCGGTCTACACGCAACAATGTAATTTTATTAATGATGCAAGTACTTACATATACAAAATCAGGCCATTGGCCCACCAGCCTAATAAACACATAAGTCTCTCAGCTTATAACCACTTGGCTCACCATCCTATAAACATAATAACAATTCAGCAGGGGCTTGACCTTGGGGTATTACACTTAGGGAGAGCAAGGAATTGAGGTGGGGGTAGATGTTATAGGGGCTAGTTGACCCTGTCGACTAGACTCGAAGGTCAACTTAGAACCTGTCGGTCGATCGACGTAGTTAGAAGTAGAAGTCAGTCAGAGTCTCTGATAACTGACAGACCCAAGTAATTAAGTAGTTACAACTACCTGATAGAGGTATAGATAGATAAGAATACAAAGGCTTAGATAGCTTCATGTGAGAGGTTATATGTAATTGTGATGTACTGTCTATAATATAATAAAAGTACTATTCTTTGGGTTCTCATTACTTGTGTATGTCTCTATATATGTCTATGTGTATGCATGTATCTCTATGATGGCTATGTAAGTTTCTACTAGTAACACTCCCTACTTTTCCCTAGATTACAATTGGAGCCATTTGGGTTGTCAAATGCACCAACTTTCTTCATGTGTTTGATAAATGACATATTTAGAAATTACTTGGATAAGTTTGTCATTATCTTCTTGGATGGAATACTTATCTAATCTAATTTTGAAGAAGAGCGTGAGAAGCACTTGAGTATGATGCTACAAGTACTAATGGAGCATCAATTCTATGCAAAGTTGAGGAAGTGCTCATTCTTTTAGAGGAATATACATTATTTAAGTCATATTATTTCAAAGGAAGCGATATTAGTGGATCTTGAGAAGATAAAATCCATTGAAGGATGATCAACACGAAATAATGTCTCAGAGGTGAGGTCATTCATGGGACTTGTAGGTTATTACATTCAGGGTTAGGGTTTTGGATTTTATTTATGTTAAAAATGCCTTTGGAGCCTCATTGTAACAATCATTTTCTTGCGAATGTGAGTATCCTTCACATCTCTTCTTAGAGATAAGCTTCCATCATTCTAGCGAGTCTTTCACTCTGTATTTCTATAGTTTTGTACATTTTGCTCATTTATAGAAATTTTGTATTACTGTATCTCTGTTATGGTTATATCTCGGATATATCTCTTTTATATTATTGGATATGTGAGATATCTCTATACATTTATTTATTATATCTCCACTCTCATTTCGTGCCGAAAATAGTCTATATCAGTGGTATCACAACATACTGCTCTTGATCATTTTTTAGTGCATGTCCTAAACGAGGTCCAAGTATAGAAATTTGGGTCTCGATCTTGTCTCTCGTGAGGAAAATCACTCTCGCACGCCCAAGAAACCCTCCTTGGCGAAAGAAAATAAAAGCAATAGAGTGGAAGACTATATTAATCCATTGCTTAAGCAAGCTCTCATGTGATAGAGGGACGAAATGATGGAGAATTTTTCCCACATCCTTCAATGCCTATCGATAATAGTAGGCACATATTCATCAAGAGGCCACTTTGGAATCACCTCTCCTTTCAAGGTACAAGTTAATTTTGATATTCTCGTATTTGAAGGTCAGATGGATGTGGATGCCCTAGAAAAATGGTTAAATCTGCTAGAAGGTTACTTCTATGTTCACAATTTTTTTGACAGGGAAAAGATCACCTTTGCACTCCTTAATGCTCTCCCAAATGTCAAACATTGGTGGGAAACTTACTGGCAAAGAAGTTCCACAGAGGCATCTAGAATATATGGGGTCAAGTCCACTTGGTATTTTTTTGTGGATGTGGTCAAGGAACAATATTACCCTGTTGGTAACTATGTCGACCAATACATGAGATGGACCACATTGCATCAAGAGAGGGGCCAAACATTGTCGAAGTTCACAAATACCTTCCATACCTTGTGCACCAAGATGGGTATCAAATACTTTGAGTGATATTTGTTTCTAAAATACTATGGGGATCTACACAGATACATCCAAACTGAAATGGATTTTTTGGAAATTTCATCAATGGGTGATGCTTATCAATATGTTGTTAAAATCAAACATAAATTTAAGCACCAGAACAAGCAAGATTTCAGGTTTGCAAATCCGAAACTACCAAAGTATGGTAAAGACAACCCTAACAACCAACCTTTAGAAAACCATTCGAAGCCACAAGAAAAGAAGGGTAACAAAAAGACAAAGGACACTGCAAATTGGTGTGATTTCCACAAAATACTTTGGCACAACAATGATGAATGTTGCTCAAAATAGTCATTGGTGGCCGAGATCAAAGAAAATGATTTGAACCCTAATTTGAAATGTGATTCAAAAAATACTGGTAGAAGATAGATCATCGACGCAGACCCCACTCCTACTGTTACGACTACAACAATTCAACTAGAAAAACCAACATATCTTGAAGAGGGGGAGTGCCTTTTTCATTCAAAAATGTGGGTGAAGGGGACCCCACTGCATTTTGTTGTTCATAGCGGAAGCCAAAAGAACCTCATCTCAGCAGAGGTCGTCAAACAATTGGGATTATCGACAACACCACACCCACAACCATACAACATCGGGTGGCTTCGCTAGGGATGAGATCTTCGTGTCAACTAGTAGTGTCAATTAGCATACAACATCCAATTGTTCAAGGATGATTTATAATGTGATGTTTCCCCATTGGATTTTTGTTATGTTCTTTTGGGCCAACCATATATGTGGAATCACCATGCTATTTATGAGCCTCAACCTTGTAGTGTCATTGTTACTCGGGGGGGTCATATATATAGGATACCAGAAGTAATTCTGACTATTGTCCCACCAAAATAGTGTTGCAAGGTAATATATCATACTTCAAAATTCAACCTCTTCACAATCTATTCAAAAGGTGAACATAAGGACATTGCAACCACTGCAGCCTTGGCCCAAGGCCTTTCTTTCTAACAGAAGTAGATTGCAGAAGAGAAAGAAGATATTGTTTCTTCACCTACAATGGTACCTACACACTATCGATTCAAGCCAAGATACAAAATGTTGGTCAAACAGATTCAGCCCCGCCAACAAAAGGTTTGTGATAATCTTCCACAAGCTAAGCAACATGACTTCTCCAACTAGGAAAGCAACTCACCAAGATTCAGATTCAACAAATGCTTTCCTCTCTCCCCTTGGAAATCAACGAAATGGAGACAATTGCCTCCTAAGGAGGGAGTATTGATCTAGGACGATCTTAGTGGCCACTCACTTATTCCAATTGGCTCAAAACAATTCATTAAGGCAATTTACTATTTTTCGCAGTTTTTCAGTTCCTAAAATTTCGAGGCCATTTTAGGGGGCTAAACAATGATTTTCAAGATTGTACACCTCAATGATATCTAAAGGATATAATTTATCCTTAAAAACAAATCTCCACATCGATACCTTTCGAACGAGCTATTGTGTTCCCCAGACGAAGATCATATGCCAACGTTACGTCCTTGGGAAGTTGTTACACCAAACTACCCAAAATTGGGTCCACAAAATTGTTGGCTTTTCATCTTCCAAGGTTAGGGTTTTGGATTTTATTTATGTTAAAAAGGACTTTGGAGCCTCATTGTAACAATCATATTCATTCAAATGTGATTATCCATCACATCTCTTCTCAGAGATAAGAAACCACCATTCTAGCGAAGCTTTCACTCTGCATTTCTATAGTTTTGTACATTTTCCTAATTAATAGAAATTGTGTATTACTGTATCTTTGTGTTTATGGTTTTATCTATGATATATCTCAGTTATATTATTGGATATCTGATATATCTCTATACATTTCTTTAGTATGTATCTTCTCTCATTTCATGCTAAAAATAATCTGGATCACTTTGTCATACCTGGACTTTTTTAACTTTGGTATTTTCTTGGTTTATATGGAGCGAAGTTCTATGACCAAACCGCCAAATTGAGTGTGACTATTAGGACCTATCATTGATATATTTGGGGTATCTATGTCCATTGGTGTTTCATTTTCCTTCTAATATTATTCATCTTTCTTTCATTGCTCCTCCTTTGTTTCCTTGGTTGGAGCTTTTACTTATTTCTATGTTGCTTCTATTGCTACTTTTGTTGTAGTTCTTTAAGCTATTTCCTTTTTTCCAACTTCAACTTCTACTTTCTTCTCAATGATTTTCTTTTCTTTGTTCCTTATTTAGTTTTTGCTACTGCATTTTATTTTTCCTTAGCTCTGGATTCATAAATACTCTTTTTCTTTTCTGTTGCATCCTCCTTTTTCTTGTGACTATTTTATTTCTTTCTGCTCTTCTTTTCTGGCACTAGCTCTTCTTCTTTCGTTGATCTAGAATGAGTGGATGTAGTTGCAGTAGATGATTTTCCTATTTCTTCTTCTTCTTCTTTCCTCCGTGTTTCTTCATGGGCATTTTCTTCATCATAAATCCTTCTGATGGGTCTTCCTTGCCACCTAGAAATGAATTCATCAGAAGTTTTTTCCCTCCAGTTCAATTCTTCTTCCTCCCAATCGGCTAGTGTGTATTCCCATGGGATGCCATACTTATTTCCGTGCTCTTTGACCACCTTTTTTGGGTGATACCTTATGAATATTTATTCTCTGAAGTGATACGATAGAAATGTATCCACTTCATCCTTATCCTACTTGGTGGTTGTCAATGAGTATGAACCAATCCATAACAAGAGCATAGGCCATATAGCCTTCTTGTCTTAGTTAAATATTTCTCTGACTCCATGGCTCACATTTTGGTAGGAAACTTATTAGAGTACCAACCTATCTACGATGAATATTGGGAGTAAATGGGGAGCCTTGGTGGCCTTGTATATTCTGATGTACATCCCATGTTCCTTTAAGTACTAGTCCTCTATATTTCTGATTACTATTAATGTATTATCAGTCATGCACGGGGATGGCACACAGAAAATGTCTTCATATAATGGTACCAGGAAGTGGTCACATATCCTATGGTACTTTTTCCTATAATTGTGCTCTGAGAGCACCTTGCAATAAATATGTATGGAAGGATATGTCAGTTTCCACGCCCAACCAATCTTTGAGTAATGATGTGCAACACACATAATGTCTAGTAGATATGATGACATATGAAAACTTGGGAATGATCCCAAGCTTAGACTCCTTAACAGCTTCTATATACTCTACCAATTTTTTTGATAGAATATTATCCCAGTTGAATTTCAACCCTTCATCCGCAAAGTAGTAGATTAGGGACATATATGACAGAGTAAATTTGAAAGCATATGGATCTTCGTACAATTTGTAGAGCACAACCATGGTGTAATGTGATGGATTCCTCAGCGTGGTGGTGCGATACCCACTGATCGATATTTCTTTGAATGATATATATGGTTTGTACTAGATTCTAAACAAGTCATTTGTTTTGTGCTTGAATCCACCGAGAAGTTTTTCATCCAACTTTTAGGTTCCCTTCTCTATATGGTAATTTTTTTCCAGATTAGATGGATGGAATGAAGTTATGGGATCTCCCATAGCATTGCATGTGTACATGTTCTCCAAGTACACATGATTCACAATTGGAGCAATGGAATCTACACAGGGAAATACTGCAGCATGGGCTACTACTCTATGTATTCATGATTTCACAATATTCTTGAAAACTTTAAGCTCATCTTTTTCTTTGACATCGACAAGGAATTTTTTTTTTGAACATTTGAAAGATGTCAGCCCATTTGAGCGAGTATCCTCTTTTCTCTAGTAGTCGCATTCTATCATCATAAATTTCCCCTGGGGTGTTAGGTTCTTCTGCATGATGATTTCTACTCCCATAGGCCTCTTTGGTAGGTGTATTGCTCATTTTCTTCTTTTGTGGAGATATTACTAAATTTGAAAAATATAATCGTAATTAGAMCAAAAATAAAACCAAGCAAGAAAATAAGCTTGATCACATAAGGAACTATAAACATATAAATGACAAGCATGAAAACCAAATATTCTTATGTAAACCATGTGTMAAGTACCCGAAGAATCACTTGTATTGATGTTTGATGGGAGATCATCATTGGAGGATGATAGGATGTTCGAGGGACATTATGGAGGATTTTAAGGAAGGCTATCTTAGCTTGGGGAAATTCCATGTAGGTTGGTGAATTCATTGCTATCTTGGTTAATGGGGAAAAATTTAAGGCTGGAGTAGTTCATGGGAACTGCTCTAGTATGTTGGTACAGTTCGTAAGAACCTTGTCGATTTGAATCAAAAAACTTCATGTAAAGTCTTCTGGTGAGCAGCTTCAGAGTTCATGTGAAGGCCTCCAGTTAAACTAGAGGTGATAGTGTTAATCCTTCCAATGAAGACTGATGGATATCATGTGAAGTCCTCCGGTGAATAATAGAGGCGATCTTGGAAATTCCTCTAGTAACTACCAATGGAGATCATATAAATTCCTCTGGTGAAGAGTGGAGTAAATCTTATAAATTATTTTGGAAAAACCAATGGAAATGTAATTAAGTTCTCTAGTTAATATCGAATGTGATCTTTCCAAGTCCTCTGGTGAGACCGGTGAGGATCGTGCAAAGTCCTCCTATGAAGACAAAAGGTGATCAAGTTGAGTGTGTTGGAAAGTGAGAAACCATTTCAGAGAGTTTGAAGTAAGTTTTTTGAAGGTTCAGAGGTGTTTATATTAACTTCTCTAGATTTGGGAGGTTAGTACAGAAGAGGTTCCTGTAAAGTCCCTTGGTTACCACCAGTGTCAATTTTGTAAAGGCCTATGGATAAAGAAAAGAGGTGATTCTATTAAGTGCTCCGATGGAGACCAAAGAGGTTCCTGTTAAGTCCTCTAGTGACACTAGAGTCGATCTTGTAAACTTCTCTGATTATAAAAACTACACCCAAATTGGCTAAGTGTCAAAGGATTCTTGCTCTAAGTTTAGGGGTCTGGACTCTTGTGGTTGATCGACATAAAGAAGGTTATGGCTCTTGTATTCTCCTCTTCTGAGCATGGAGTGTGGATTCAAACGTCGGTAAGTCGGTTATAGTCCATGGATGGATCGACAGATTGTATGCTAGGGCGTATAACTCCCGGTTGAGCATAGAAATCTAGGGAAGTCACGAAGTAAATAGCCCTATATACTCAGTTTTGAAAGGAAACCCTAACCATAAACAAAATAATTTAACCCTAAAATTGAAAGAGAGAAATGGTGCTTAGGGCTTATCTAGAAAATACACCATGTGGACTTCAAGGTTTCACTATCGCCAGGTCAATACTCACGGGTGCAATGGTTAGTCAACTGGGTAATCAACACTATTTTCCCTTATCAATGATAGAAAACACAATGGTAACATGATGGGGAGAGAAATTAATTTGTATAGAGTGATCGTACCATTTGATGTAACTGAGAGAGTTAACATGAACTTGGATGATGTTAAGTTCCACCTTCCACTGGAGGAAACATTAGTAAGAGGTTTGGTCACACTGGCGACAATGGTATAAAGTATTCTGGTATACACTAGATAAATTGAAGGGAAGTTCACCGGATTTGTTTTTATTTTGAAGGAGTTTCAAGGAAGTATTTTGGTCACAACGGAGAAGGTTATGGGAAGACCTCTTGTTTGGACTAGAAACATTATCGGGAAGAGCTTCGGTTTAATAATTTTAGTTCTGGAGGAGTTTCTACGAAGGGCATCGGTCAAAATAATCACGTTTCAGTGGATTTTCTAGGAAGTGATCCAGTAATGAGAGTCACACATCAAAGAAGTTTATGATAACTCTTATGGTCCAACCGATGTAGTTCGTAATAACTCCTCTGGTGTGTACTATAGAATTTAATGGGAAATGGTTCAGTGTGTGTTAGGATACTTGGGAAGAACTTTTTCAATATCGAAGAATGAACCTTGATATTTTTCTAAGTGTTGGGATCAAATAAAAATAGAGGTAAACCAATCGAAACTTGAAATCTCAAGAAACACAATGAGAGAGGCATGAGAAAATGAAATACCAATAAGTTGAGGTAAATCTTGAAAGTGAAAAGGAGGGGTCCCATTTTCTTGGGAAGGAATGGTTTTCCAAGCAAGACTTCAAGAAAAATGGGCATTGTTGTTGTATGGAACAACACAACTATAAGGAAACAACCTTACAAAAATAATCACTAATAAGGACTATCTCTATAAAAATTATTATTATACTTTCATTAATGTAAACTAAAAAACAAAAATAAAGAGAAAATAGAGTGTGGGAAGGTGGAGGTTTTAGAAAAGGTTTTTTGTTAATGATTGTATTGGTAAAACACATCGGTGTAGTATTAAGTAACCTACATTGGTGCACACACAAAACTAAAAAGCATCGGTGATCTTAAAACTATTATGCACCAATTCTACATTTTATCTTGTATGAAGCATTGGTTCCTTTTGTGTTTATGTACACATCAATCCATATTGTTTTTTGTATGCAACATTGATTCTCATATAAACATTATGAATCGAGTCTTTATTTATTTTTATGTCACACCAGTGCTCGTATAGTGAATACGCACCAGTTCCTGTACTACCATGTGCACCAAAGGATAATGAAATTTCAAATATTTGAGGTGAGATGTTGGTGCCATTCTTTGTTACTAAAAGCTAATGTGTATGTTATATTTAAATTATCAATGCATATATTATATGTAAAGCATTGGTGCATGTTGTAATTATGCACACCATATGATCCATAATCAAGGGACTTATAGTCCACTTGATTCAACAACATGGACCTTGTGCATAATTAACTTTCTTGTCTCTATGTTAGTTCTAGCTCTAAACTTTGCATAAGATTCTCTGTCTTCTGGTGGCTACTGAGAATCGACCCTCTTCATGTAAAGATCCAAAAGACAATGATAGAAATGTCAATTATGTCAATAAATAATCCAATCTTTGCAACACTCTATGTTGGAGCAGGCATGTTTGGAGAATAACGCAACAAACAAAGTAGAATGGATCAAGAAGGAGAGCGCGCCACATTTTGAGGAAAATCAGTGCCCGTGATAGGATTTGTGGAAATCCTATCACAAATTTGGAAAAACCTAGCCTATCTAGGGTTAGGGTTTTGGGATGCATTGTAAGGGTTTCTAACCCAATTTTGTAATATAAATAAGGGGTATGAAGTAGATTAGAGAAGGATCAGATATATGATAGGCATCCAATTGTTAGAGTGTATGTGAAATAAGTGTTTCTTGGAGATTCTTTTGGTGGTTATGAGTCTTGGCGTTATTGAGAGTTGTGGAGCTCGAATGAAGTTGAAGTAACTGAGATTCAAGTCACAAGATATGGATATTGATGTGATCTTGGTCTACCTCAATATTTCATACTATGATGTATTGCATGTAGCACCTTTTGATGAATAAGAAAGAAGTAGAAGATATTTGTGGATGTATCCCGAGGTGGGGGTGAAGCATGGTAAAACTATGTGTGTAATTTGTTTTAATGTTTTGATATTTCTACGATCATGATTGAGTGATTAGATAGATGAATGGATGTTTTATTTACAATACACACTAGAATAAATATGCACATGAATGAATGGATGGATGGATCTGATGAATACTAATGCATGGTTAAGTAGTAAGAAGAAGTAAGAAATAAAATTCCCCTAACCCCTTCCATGATTGCAGACATTTGTGTCCTAAATTCACCCATAAACCATCTTGGGTGAGACTATGTTGTGCACTCTCTACATGGTGTATCATTCCGGTTAACCATAAGGGTTGTTATAGAAA
Source organism: Picea sitchensis (assembly GCA_010110895.2). Taxonomy (NCBI): domain Eukaryota; kingdom Viridiplantae; phylum Streptophyta; class Pinopsida; order Pinales; family Pinaceae; genus Picea; species Picea sitchensis. The sequence goes on from SNQJ01S0017466.1 coordinate 174,071, forward strand.
TATTTTCCCCACCATATGCAAACTTGCTCAGAGGGCCTTTTTCCATTTCCCTATGTAGACTTGAAGTCCCTTTTTGTAGTTCCTAGAGACCAAAATTGTATTTTTCCACATATACATGCCCTAACAGCTATACAACATGTGTACACATAGGTTGCACCATTACAACCCACGTACATCGGTTTTTTTTTCTCAAAATTAAAAAATGGTGTCGGGGTTCCATGTCATGTCACGTGATCCATGATGCTTGACCTTCCATATACTAGAAGCATTCTGACTTGGCCCTTCAGTTCCATTTGAAGGATATAAATGGTCCATATCCAAGTTGTGGAAGAGAGGAGAAGAATTCAACTTTGAGAGCAAAGTTACTCTTGAGAAATTGTTCACTTTGTATTGAGTCTGCATCCCTTTTTCCTTTTAAGTCTGAACACATTCTTCATACCCCAAGCTCTTCCCTATTTGATGGAGAACCTCATTGTATCTCTTATATGAGATTTCCTTTAGTGGATGATTGAGGTGGTGGAGTCCCAAGTGGAAGGGACTTAGACTTTAGTTTCTTGGTTCCAAACATGACAACATAGAATTTTTTCATTCATACACTTCTGTTGATTACATTTTAATAGAAATACTATTTTCTCATCCAATTAATGTCTTGAAAATATTTGAATTGTTATTCCATGGGTGTATTTGTTATGAATATTTATGGATTATTCTATTGAATGTGATAAATTTATATATTATCACCATATGCTTGCATATCTTGGTTTTTAAGGACAAGTTGTAGGTGTATTTCTTTGATTCAAGTGCTCAACAGTGGACTTCATCGAACGTCTGGATGAGGTAGGCACTTTATATTGTCTTGTTAGCATATTTTTTGATATAGCATACCTAAGATTAGAGTTGATTTTTGCAGTCATTTCCATCTGTTGTGGTTTACCCCATGCCATAGAGCGATTTTCCTCATAACATAATTAACGACCATACTGGG
>SNQJ01S0017466.1:187985-208227 GCA_010110895.2 Picea sitchensis
TATTATATTAGTAGAATAGAGAAATAATGCAGAGAATAATACCAAGATAACAGAAAATAGTGAAATATTGCAGAGATAACAATGGAACAACAAATTCTATGGAACCACAACACCAAAATTATACCTTTATTGATAGGAAACCTCCAGCAAAGCAGAGCTCTATTACAATAATTTTCCAAGACAAAATTTCTCATACCCTCTACTCTTATTTATGTTAAATCTATCTATCCAAAAGAACAATCTAGAGGAAGATCCTTCTAGAAGCGGAAGATTCTATTAAGTCTAATTATAATTGAATTATTCCTCCTTATTTCTTGGCCTTATTAATATTGACCTTTATTACATGGAAATATATTATTCTACCCACTTGAGGGGTTAGGTAGTTTAGGTCCCTAACATGCCCTCCCCTTATAATCATCCTTTTTCTCAAGTCTTGATATGAGGAAATTATTGCAGAAGGATAATGGGCTCCTAGGTGGCATCAACAGGAGTTGTATCTTTCCACTTAACTAAAACTTCCTTGATGATGCGATGACAAAGACAACTCTCACGCTAGTCCAAAACTGCTTGTGGCTGCAACTAGATGGATCATTCTTCGACCAACTAGGGAAGGTTGGTTTGAGTTTGGAACTTAGTTTAAATCACCTTATTTAAGCATGAGACATGAAAAACAAGATGCATCTTGCAAGAACTAGGAAAATATAACTAATAGGCCACCTGTCCCACATGGTTGAGAACTGTATAAGGACCATAAAATTTGGGCACCAGTTTCTAACAATGTTAATCCTTAAGTGAAGTTTGTTTATAAGGTTGCAGATAAAGAAATACCTAGTCGCCTTCAACAAATTGACGTTCTGGGAGACCTTGATAAGATTGTTGCTTCATGTGATTCTAAGCCATAACCAAATTCTCTTTGAGGGTACAGAGAATAGCCTTTTGAATAGTAAGTGTTTAGTCAACTTCCTGAACCTTTAAGACACCTGGCATGTAGGAGAGAATGGAAGGTGGATTTTTTCCATATACTACTTCAAAAGGATTCATGTGAGTAGTTGTATGGTAAGAAGTGTTGTACCACCATTCATCTAATGGTAACCATTGAGACCATTGATTTTTCCTTTCATAGGCAAAAAACCTCAAGTAAGTATCCAAACACTTGTTGACAACTTCAGTTTGACCATCAGTCTGGGGATGATAGGTGGTGATGAGATGCAATTGGGTGCCCTGTATCCTGAACAGTTCTTGCCAAAAATTACTGGTGAAAGTGGGGTCTCGATCAGAAACAATAGAATTAGGCATGCCATGAAGCTTGAAGACATGATCCATGAAACGTTAAGCCACAATGAATGTAGTGAATGGATGTTGAATAGCACAGAAATGAGAATACTTGGAAACACAATCAACTATCACCATGATGACAGACTTATTTCCTAATTTAGGTAATCCCACAATGAAATCCATAGAGATGTACCTCCAAATAGAGGGTGGAATCAGAAGTGTTTGGAGTGTTCCCAGGGATTTGATTGTTTCTCCCTTGTTACATTGACAAACATCACATTTGGCCAAAAAAGTGTGAACTTCCTTTTTCATACCATCCCAGAAAAAAGAACATTTGACCCTATCATAGGTTTTGGTAAACCTTGAGTGCCCAACTGTGGGAGTAGCATGAATCTTAGTAATCACCATGGATTTAAGTTGCGACTGTTTACTTAAATACAAACGGCCTTTATAGAGAAGCTCATCATTGTTCCAAGAGTACCCTGGGAAAACTGGATAATTTTCTTGCAAATGTTGGATCAGATGCAAAATTTTAGGATCTTGTATCATTCCTGGTGAACATATTGGAGCCAATCTAGGACAATGAAGGATAGGGAGAAAAGGGACCCTTCATCTTCATATTTTCAAGAAAGAGCATCAACAAGAACATTTTATTTTCCTTTCTTGTAAATGATCTCATAATCATATCCAAAAAGCTTAATTACCCATTTTTGTTTCTCTAGAGAGGAAGGTCATTGCTCCAGAAAATACTTGAGGCTTTGATGATCTCTCTTAATTTGGAAGCATTTCCCCAAGAGCTAAGGGCATCAGAGATCTACTACATGTAGAATAACCAACATTTCCTTTTCATAGATTGATTGTCTCAAATGGCAGTCTGAAAATTGCTTGTTGGTAAAGGCCAAAGGTCTTCCCTCTTTCATAAGGACTGCTCCAATTCCTCTCTCAAAGGCATCACATTCCACGACAAAGGTCTTTGTGAAATCAGGAAGGGCCAAGACTAGAGTAGTGCACATAGCCTCCTTCAATTCTTGAAAGGCATGATCAATTGTGGGAGTCCAACTGAAAGAATTATTTTTAAGTAGAGCAGTGAGAGGCGCCATAATATTTCCATAATTCTGAACAAAATTGCGATAATATCTTGTTAAAACTAGAAAACCATGAAATATTTTTATAGTCTTGGGGTGAGGCCAATCTTTCATGGCTTCAATTTTCTTAGGATCCACTCGGACACCAACCTTTCCAACAATATTACCCAAGTACTCAACTTCCAAGGCACCAAAAGCACATTTAGAGTGTTTGAGGAAAATTTGATGTTGAGAGAGTAGATGAAGAACTTGATCCACATTGGAAAGATGGGATTGCCAAGTTTTATAGATGATAATATCATCAAAGAAAAATAAGACAAAATGATGAAGAAAAGGACGGAAGACCTGATTCATGAGGCTTTGGAAGGTGGAGGGGGAATTACACAGGCCAAAGGGCATGACCAAGAACTCATAGTGACCCCCATGAGTTCGAAAATAAGTCTTTGGGATGTCATGATCTTGCATACGAATTTGGTGGTAGCCTGAACGTAGATCAAGTTTGGTGAAATATTGAGCACCACTCAACTCATCCAAGAGATCATCAATGACAAGAATGGGAAACTTGTCCTTGACGGTTAGTTTATTGAGGGAACGAAAGTCGGGAAACATGTACCAAGTACCTTCTTTCTTAAGTACCGTGACCATAGGAGAATAACAAGGGATGGTACTGGGGAAGATAACACCCGCTTGCAGCAATTCCTGCACTATTTTCTCAATTTCATTATTTTGGGAAAATAGATGACGATAAGGGCGAACATTGGGAGGAATACTGCCAGGAATAAGGGGTATGGAATTATCATGAACACCATGACAAGGAGGAAGTCCCTGAGGAGTGGAAAAAATAGCTCGGTGTTTGAAGAGAATAGCTTGGAGGTTAGGATGCAAAGAGGGTGTCTCAACCACGTGAATAGAATGGACTTAAGCAATAATATCGGAGTGGCATTTCTTGAGGATTTTTTCCATGCGATGGGAACTGATGATCTCAGAAGAACTAACTATGAGACCTTGGAAGTAATACCTTTGTCACTCTTGTTGGAATTGCATGGTTAATTTCTTAAAATCCATAAGAATGGGACCCAAAGTGCATAACCATTCAACACCTAGCACAATGTCACACCCGCCCATTTCGATGGAAAACATATGAGATTTCATGTGGTAATTTCTAATTTGAAGACGTACATTTCAAAATTCTTACCACATTTCATGGACCCACCATTGGCTATCATGATTTGAAAATTATTGACAACACAGATATAGAAATTGGTTTCCTGGGAAATGCGACAATGAATAAAATTGTGGGTGCTACCACTGTAAACCAGGATGATGACCTTCCTATTCTTAATATAGCCAATAATCTTGAGGGTTTGGGGAGAAAAGAAGCTAGTGAGAGCATGCAAGGAAATGAGGGGTTCAACTTAAGGTGGGTCGGAGGGCTTCAGGGTAGCATCAGGAAGGGAGGGCTCTTCAACAAGTGGAACTATCACATCTTATTCAAGAACATCTTCGAAAATGACCATAAAAAGTTTTTTTTCCTTACAGTTGTACCTCGAAAAATATTTTTCATCACAATTATAAAGACCCTTCAATTGGTGTTCAACCATTTCATCCCTAGTTAATTTATGGACCTTGAGGGGAGTGACAGGGGAGTTAGGATTAGTGGGTTGAGGACGAGGAACAAAAGAGGGTTTTTTGTTCTGGGAAAAAACAACTTGTTGGGCTTCTTTAGCACGTTTAGTAGCTTCCAACCAAGTCTGAGGACATGCCATGAGAACATGGCATCAGATTTCATCCTTTAGGCCACCGATAAAGAATTCACAGAATAAATCATCTGACATGCCCTCGGTTCAAAAGTCCAAATGCTCAAAAGAAGATATAAAGTATTCCACTATGCCTGAATTTTTCAACTTGGTGCAATGACCAAGATAGTGGGTATCAATGTCAAAGAATTCATAGAGATATGCAACAAACTGGGTCAAGGAAATATACCCTTGACGTGAATTTTTATGCCATTTCCATGATTTCCATCATTCAGGATTTAGATAGAGGAAAACATAGCGAAGTTTGGCTAATTCATCAGTAGTACCATGCAGAGAAAAATAATGCTCCATTTGAGTGACCCAACCCATAGGATTAGAACCATCAAATTTATTAACCTCAACACGGGGAAGATGGGGGTCACACTGAAAGGAGTTGGATTGAAAATATAGAGAATGAGAGGAATCAACAACATCGGGTTGGTCTGAGGAGGAAGGACCCGAAGGGCAGTTCAACAACTGGTTGACAACATATTGAAGGGTGTTAAATTGGTTCATGAATTTGGCGTCCATTTTGTCCAATGTTTTCTCTACGTAGGTTTCTAATTGTGCAAGGTGGGAATTGGTAGAGGCAATTTCAGAGGTGGCTTGATTGATGGAAGCTTGCAGGTTTTGGTTGCGAGTGGTGGCCATTTGGAAAGGGAAGTGCGGGTAAGGAAAAATGGGTGGTTGGGACCACAAAAGGGACTTATAAGTGATAAGTACCATGATGATCAGGGAAATAAGGGAAATATACCGGAATAGGTGGAAAAATCGGGAAGCTGAGAAGGGCTCAGGTCCACTAGAAAAAAATATTTTAAAAATGAAAGGTATGACTACAATTAGGGAGAAAAGGGGAGTCCAATGGAATCGGTCCCAAATAAGTGTGTCGGAAGATTTAGAATATGATTTGAAGAATACTGCAGTGACGAAATGCCCAAATTCTTAACAGTAAGAAATGTGTAGTAATTTTGCAACCCGAATGCAAGAGGCATAGTTGCACAAAAATCAATCTTGTCTATTCTATTTTTGCTTCTGTCCCAAGGCTTAGGGTATTCAAGGGTTCTACAGTTAGGGGTTTTCCCTGTGCTATAACTCTTTGATATACATGCAAGGTCCAATAGTAGTACTCGACCCAATATCTCAGGGCATAAAATAAAGAGGCTAGATCGTGCCCATAGCCATACTACCTGACTACCCAGGTACTAGAGATTATCTTCCTGAGTGATGTTCTTGGTGGCACTATAGAAATCAAGTGGCTGATCAATTTATCTATGGATGGATTTAGGAGATCTAGGTTGATTTGTATACAGGTGTTGTATGATGTGCTACCACTCGAAGGGGTACCACCAGGGGTTACAAGGGTGGCCAAAAAATGTGTGCTTAAGTACCACTTATATTTCCTATGTGTATGACTCCTCAACCATGGGTTTATGCGCGTAATGACATATATTTGTAGATTTAAAACGTTGGAATATGTCTCTACCCTGAAAAAAAATTAACCCACAATTTTCTGCCAAGGAAAGTTCTCTGATACCACTTGTAAGGTACCAGATCTATTATATTAGAATAATAGAGAAATAATGCAGATAATAATACTGAGATAACAAAAAAATACTGAAATATTGTAGAGATAATAATAGAACAACAAATTATATGGAACTACAACACCATAATTATATCGTTATTAATAGGAAACAATGTTCAGTTGCCTCTTCGAGGGGGAAACCTCCAACAGAGAAGAGATTTATTACAATAATTTTCCAAGACAAAAGTTCTCATACCATCTACTCTTATCTATACTAAATATATCTATCCAAAAGAACAATCTAGAGGAAGATTCTTCTATAAGAGGAAGTGTTTATTAGGTCTTCTTACAATTGACTTATTCCTCCTTATTTCTAGGCCTTATTAATATTGACCTTTATTACATGGAAATATAGTATTCTACCCACTTAAGGGGTTAGGTATTTTAGGTCTGTAACAATGTGCATGGCATGTTGTTTGATTCTTTATGATGTAGTTTTAATCTTGTCGTATGCATGTGATTTTCATGCCTCTTAATTAACTTCGAAGTGATTTGAATTGAGATAAGTCACTGTGAAGTGAGTCCCTAGAATGCAGGGTTCCACTCCTATGGGTGGTTGGGTGTGTTGCAGTCGGATTAAGTGGTGTAGCCCGGCTTATGAGTGGTTGGGTATGTTACAATTGGAAGGCGAAAGGGAAGTAGAAGGCCCCAAACTGGATTCATAAGATTATGTTGCATCATTAAATATCAAGAAGGTAAATATTGGAACTGTAGAAAACCCAAAGATGGTCAGTATTGGAGATTATTTGGATAATCAGATAGTAGAAAGGATCACATAATTACTATGTGAGTACAGTGATTTATTCCTAGAAACATTCTCATAGATGAATGGGTTAGTAGGAGAGATATGAAAGATGAATATCCCATTAAAACCAGAAGCAAGACCTATCTGACAGAGGTCGTACAGATTAAATCCAACATACAAAGAGAAGGTGAAGACAAAAATTGATAAAATGATAGAAGTTGGTGTTATAGAACCTGTAGAAGAGTCAAAATCGATTATTCCTATGGTGGTACAAGAAAAGAAGCAAGGAGGGATCAAGATTTTTGCAAATTTGAGAAAATTGAATGGTGCCTGCCTACACTATTCTTTTCCTACCCCATTTAAAGACGAAGTTTTCGAGAATGTAGGACACTAAGAAGCTTATTCTTTTACAGATGGATTTTCATGTATCATCAGATAAGGATAGCACTAGAATATAGACATAATACAACATTTGATATAGGGTGGGTCTCATTTCAGTATATAGTTATGCCATTTGGATTGAAGAATGCACCATCCATTTTTCAAGAGTAGTAGTATCATCCTTCAAGGACTTTATTCACAATTTTTTAGAAGTTTACTTGGATGATTGGACAATGTTCAATTTGTTGAAATATCATGTTGAAGTACTAAGGCTGATGTTGGATAGATGCAGATAATGTCAGATATCATTAAATATTAAAAAGTGTATTTGCAACGCTCCTTTTGGGATATTGTTAGGACATGTGGTGTGTAAACAGAGTCTGTTGATTGATCCTGGTAAAATTGTTGTCATAGTTAACTTACCACCAGAAAATGCAGTGCACCATTTGAAGAGTACATTGGGCCATACAAGGCATTACAAAAATTTCATAAGAGGATATGCATAGATCATCATGCCAATGGAAAATTTGTTGAAGAAGGATACTAAGTACTAGTGGAATGATGAATTCCATAAGAGTTTATATATTTTGAAGGAGAATATGGTTACTATATCGATTTTAGTATTTCCATATTGGGCTAAAGAATTTCATGTGCATGTATATGAATATGCAATTTCATTAGGAGTAGTATTAACCCAACCATGAGAAGGTTAGATAGATCACCCTATTGCATTAGCAAGAAGAAAGTTATCAGATTCAGAACAAAACTATAACACTACAGAAAGAAAAGGTCTAATTATGGTGTATGCTTTGCAACTTTATTATGTTTACAGATCATTCAGCTATGAGATATTTAGTTAATAATCCAGTGTTGGGGGGAAGGATATGCAGATGACTAGTTTTGTTTCAATAATTTGACTTTCAAGTTGTGTTTAAGACTGGAATATTGAATGCAGGCCCAAATCACTTATCTAGGATAACAAATGGAGAGTAACCCAGTAACTTGGAAGACAAATTTCTAGATGCATAATTGTTATCAGTGCAAATTGCAGATGAACTTTTTGTTGACATTATTGAGTTTTTGAGTACATGATTTGCACCAAGAGAATTTACTACTAYGCAGAAGAAACATTTGGTGGTCATAGATGAAGATTATCAATTGATTACAGATCATTTATACAAACTTGGAGCAGATAACATCTTGAGGAGATGTGTGATGGAGCATGAAAGACCTATTATTTTGGCAGAGGTKCATKAAGTAATTGTAGGAGGGAACTACGTAAGTAAAGATACCATGCAGAAGGTATTTCATGTAGGATTATGGTAGCCAATAGTTCATAAGGACTCAAAATAATACTATCAAAAGTGTGATGTTTGTCAAAGAGTTGGGAACCCATCTAGGAGGTATGAGATGCCACTGAGACCATATGTTATTTTATAAGTGTTTGATAAATGGGCCATAGATTTTGTAGGTCCAATTAATCCACCAACAAGACTATCAGGAGCCAAATACATTATTACAATAATGGAATACTTAACTAGATGGGATGAGGCAACATCAGTAAAGGATTTCAACACAGAGATGGTAGTTCATTTTTTATTCAAGAATGTACTAACAAGGTTTGGATGTCCAAGAATATTAATGAGTGATAAGGGGATGCAATTCATCAACAATATGGTTGAGGAAAAGATGGAATAATTTGAGATATATCACCAGAAGAGTACTCCTTACCAACCTTAAGAAAATGGAGCAGTGGAAGCCTTCAACAAGATTTTTGAGAATTCCTTGACAAATATTTGCAATATAAACTGAGATGATTGGGATTTGAAGGTACCAATAGTACTTTGGGGTTATATAAATACCTGTAAGAAATTAATAAGAAAAACACCCTTTAGATCGGTGCATGGACATGAGGAATTACTTCCCTTAGATTATTTGATACCAAGTCTGCATATTGTAACAATTACAAAGATGACAAAAAATGGCACATCACAGTAAAGATTGGCTCAACTGGTGGAATTAGAAGAATAAAAAATCATGTTCCATCAAGAGGTATAGAAAGAAAAGAATAAAGCATGGCATGATAGACATATCAAGAATAATAAGTTTAAGGAAGGATATCTAGTTCTCCTCTATGACAGTAAGTATTTACAAAACCTAGGGAAGCTCAAAATACATTAGCTAGGGCCATATCAGATAAATTATGTCACAGATGGAGGGGTTGTATAGTTGCAAGGATTAACATGAAAGGAATTAAAAGGAATGGTGAATGGTAGTTGACTAAAACTCCACAAGGACACTCAACCTACTAACTCTCAATAGTTATAGCGCAGTAAGTAGACTTGTACATATTGTAAATAGTAGGAGCTAAGAGAAGAAAAAGGAAGATAAAACAAAAACATATGAAGAAAAAGCACAAAATAAATAATTAGGAGGAATAAGTAATTCAAGAATGACATCGCGTAGAAATTGGTGCGACATAATTTAGAATATTGAGTGTAAAAAAGTTAGACACCATGCAAATGACTGAAAAAAAGTGAAAAACAAGACAGATCATTAACAAACGGGTTTATAAAAATGGAGAAGCAAAGGAAAGTTCAAAACTTAGTGAATTTTGAGAAACCGAGCACTTTACATTGCGAGAAAAGGGTGATAGAGAAAGAGGAGAAGTTAGTCGATTGAGTGAAATACTAATTAGATGGCACCCAAGAAGGTTGGCTCTCTTAGTCGATTTGTACAAGTAACACGACAATCAAGTAGGAAGAAATAAAGGATGGAAGAACCATAGGATTTTGTGGAGCTAGAGGATGTGACAACATATGAGACCAAACAAATTATTCTAAACAGAATAGAGGAAGAACTATCAACCATGAAACAAGTGCAAGTGGGTCAAAGTGCAAAAAACCCCACAGAAAAGGAAAAATAGAAACAACAAGTCGTAGAAGAAGTCGAAGGCTAGCATGAAATGGAGGGAGAAGAAGAATATGAACCTAAGGATGAAGCCACATCATAAAACCTAGCCATGGGTCAAAAGAGGAAAGCACCAAGCACGGTGGATATTACTTTACCCCATCTTCCATACGTTGTAGTTGCAGTGGAAGACATGCTAGGGAATGTGTCGAAGCTCAAGTATGCATACCATGATATAACTAACATAACAAAGTTTCCTTACTTCACGTAGGAAGTATACTTGGAGAACAAGGGGGAGGTAGGACCCCTAGGGAATCCTATTCTAGAGCCCGTGCACTGGGTTATAAGTCTCTATAATTCAGGTGTGATGAATCTGTTGGACATACCACATTTTGGGCATGGTAAAAATGAAAGCCTTTGTGTGAAACAACTATTGGCCAGGATACATGGAGGTATCATGTGGATGGATAGGTTGGTCCCCATAGACGTGGATCTCATAGCGAACATCACTTGGTTACCTACCAGTGGGGTAAATCCAAAGGACTATTTGAAAAATAAAGCCAGAGATAAAGAGATTGCAGATGCAGTAAAAAATAGTTTGAGACAAACAAGGGAACCCGATGACTAATCATCAAGGATATTAATGACCAGGAAAAAAAGGTTTGCTACAAAATTGATGGCCTGCAAACTGCTGAAAGAATCCCCAACATGAGTGATAGAAATAGTTGCGTAGTGCACAAAGGGCATAGTGTTAATATGGGAACCATATCTATTGAATCAATTTTCAGTAGATTTTAGAGATGCACATGATAATGGAATAAAATTCAATTACTCTTGGTTGCTAATACGGATATCACTAGTGGGATGGAAGGATCCCATGTTTTCAACATTTCTAGACATGAAGGGTAAATGTTATGCAATGCACTGTGAAACTTTGTGGCAAGCAAAGGACCCAAAGAACTAGCAGGCCAACAACACAAAATTTTCCATGTTCTTGGAGGATATGAAATAGAACACAACCAATTTATGGAGAATCCCTATTAAAGTGGTTCAAGGCAATGAAGGGATTTCCAATTTCAGGGATTCAAGACATCATTTGTGGATCCAGACCAAAAGGGACCCAAAGAAGAAGTGGTTGAAAATGAAATATTGCACATCACGAGAAGTAGATTGGATTTTGAAAGATTGGCCTATGCAGTGGAAGGTTCTAGTAACACAAAATAAAGGAACAAAGCCTAAGGATCCAAAAGAAGTAGGAACATCAAAGAAGAAAATCAATCCAGCAGATAATACAAGGAAAGTTGCAGAGTGCGACCAAGCTTTAGGAAGCAACACAACAAGAAAAAATCAAAGAAAGAAAGAGATAGTGTCAAGGATAGAAGTAAAAGGGGATGGAGAGAAGGGAGATAACTCTCACCCAAAGGAAGAAAAATGTGGGGAAATAGAAAAGAATAAAAATGGGGTGCAGAACTCAACCCCAATAAAGAAGAGAACTAGAGTATAGGGGGAATAAATAAGGAAAAATATAAAGTATCACAAGAATCATCCAACCATCACCATTACAGAGGAAGATACAAAGTTTGTTGCAAACAAAGTCCAGGATAGAGGAGAGGATGCAGTGTGAGCAATAGAGGCACAAAGGGAATAAATCATGGAAAAAATGGTAGAAGTAGATGAAATCTTACATATACTACAACTAAACACAACACATGATCCAACAACGCAACATAAATAACAAGCATAGGAATCATCAATGCAAAAATATCAATAAGGGACCATGAAGACAGTAGTAGCAAGAAATGATAGATTCAATGTCACACCATAAATGTTGGAGATCGGTGAAAACAAAGTGCAGAAACCAGTAAAGGACATGGAACATATGGATTTGGTCCTAGTGAAAGTACCCACGAAAGTTCTATATGGACTACAAGCAAGTGTAATGCAGGAAGTACAGTCTAGAGATAGGGCAGATGCCACCAACCTAGCACTCAACCACAAGGTGAAGGAGACATTTCAAGTGACATGTGAACATATCACGTTGGAAAAGAAAGAAGAGAAGAACCACACATATCACTTAAATAATAAGCTTACAGAGGTATATATGATCATACCATACTGCACACAGACATATGAGGTGACAACAAAAGAGAAGATAGAACAAATTACACAGACCTTGGAGAGATACAAGAAAGAAATAGTGGATTTAATAGAGAAGTTAACTCCGAGAACACCTCCAGAAGTGCGAGAGAAGAGAGACCAAGAGGCTACTACACACATAGAGAGTATAGTAGAGGAGGTGAAAGAAGTGGTAGAACTGTATGACAAGACTGCACATATTTGGACCAACCTAGAATAGGAAGAAAAGATCTAGCAGCTAGAGTAGAGGGAGGAAAAATTGAACGTGGAGGTTTAGGAATTGAGGAAGAGATAGAAAACCATGTATATATACCTAAGAATGAAGGTCACACAGGAGCTAAAAAACTTGTAGGAGGAAGTAAAGACTGTGCATGAGGATAAATAGGAAAGGCAATTTCAGCTGAAGCCATTTCAGCAACAAGCAGAAGGAATGATAGACGAGCTCCAAACAGATAAAGGAAGATGGGAAAGGGTGCTTTCAAAAAGAAAAGAAGTGCTAAGAAAGCACATGATAGTGCAAGGTTTTGAGATACTAGTAGGGAGGAGCACAAAGGCTAAAGAGAAAGCGACAAAATTAGGAAAGAAGTTTCATGCACTAGAGGTAGCACTAAAAAAGGTACAATAACTCTAAGTGGCTTGGGACGAGACACATGTTAGTGTTGGGGGCCTGTTGGAGAAGGAATGTTTGGAGAATAAGAAAAAAAATGAATTATAATGGACCAAGAATAAGAGCGCGCCACATTTCGAGGAAAAACAATGCGTGTGGCAGGATTTGCAGAAATCCGACAGAAATGTGGACAGACCTAGCCTAGTTAGGGTTAGGATTTTGGGATCATTGTAATGGTTCTAACCCAATTTTTTAATATAAATTAGGGGTATGAGGTATATTAGAGAAGGATCATATATATGATAGGTATCAAATTTTTAGAGTGTGTGTGCGACAAGTATTTTTTGGAGAGTATTTTGGAAATTATGAGTCTTGGCATTGTTGAGAGCTATGGATATCAAATGAAGTCAAAGTAGCTGAGGGTCAGGTCACAAGATGCGGATATTGGTGTGATCCTTGTCTACCTCACTACTCCATGTTATTATGTAATGCGCACAATGCCTTTTGATCAATAAGAAAGAAACATAAGATCTCTATGGACGTAGCCCCAGGGGGGTGAACCATGGTAAAACTATGTGTGTAATGTGTTTTAATGTTTTACTATTTCTACAGTCATGATTGAGTGATTTTATAGATGAATGAATGGTTTATTTACAACGCACAGTAGAATAAATATGCACATGAATGAATTAATGAATAAATGAATGAATGGATCTCATGAATACTAATGCATGGTTAAGTAGTAAGAATAAGTAAGAAAGAACATCCCCCGACCCCTTTCGTGACGGTAGACATCTGCATCCTGCAGTCACCCATAAACCATCTTGGGTGAGACTGCATTGTGCACTCTGTGCATGGTGTAGAATTCTGGTTTACCAGAAGGGCCGATGGTGATAAGGGTTTTATTGGAGAACTAAGGTAGAACTTGGTTAATCCCATAAGTCCAACACTTTGTCGTGTATAACTAGACATGTCTTATTTTCTAATATGCCACTCGGTTATCCAAGTTTTGGTTGTAGTTCTCAATACATTTCTGAGTGCAATCACTATATATCTTCTTGATTGATCAACTTGCTCATTATTATCAGTTGTAACATGGTTAATGATATTATATGGAGAGTCCCTAGTATCCTACACAAGACCACTTTCTAATTTCCCATTGAGAGGAATTATCCCACCTTTTATATCACCCATTTAATGAGATCTTTATAATCATACTAAATAATTCTTTCTCAACACATGAGCTAGGCAACCAAATAATTCACATAGAAATTAAAATATTTTAATTATATAAAAATACCTATTCATCCTCCATAAACAATGAATTAATCTCTCACTAATAAATGGTGTCCTAGGTAGTCGAGCTATCCATTACCAACCCATTCTCCAAGTCATTATATGTCTCTTCATTGTCACATCATTCAAACCAAGTCAATTATGTTACATATGGCTAGCTCTCTTGTAATGCAACATTACTATTCTATTAGCATATGGTTTCACATCAAACTGAGTTTTGATACGTGTGGGAAATAGGGGAGATGAACCAAACCAAGGTGTTGAATTGTGGGGAGTCCAGGAAACAAATAAGGAATCCTTGGAGCACCTTGGAGGTAGGTTTAGTGCATGGAATCTTGATGCGCTACATTAAAATCTTAGAGAATTAGTGTTAGTTTTTTCACACATCAAATTGCATATGAAACATAGTATGTCCTCTCCATGACCTAGGGTTCACACACTACACCTAGATAATGAAGAGTGAGTGCATGGGGTCTATCTTATGGCTAGTGTTCACACTCAAACATTTGGGCAATAATAAATAAGGTGTGGCCTATATAATCATTATAATTTTAGTGTAGGAACATTGAGAAGAAAGGGAACAATGGGTGGTGCATCGAGCTATTGATGTGAAGTAGTGCACATTTTAGATAGTGAAAATAATTCGTGGGCAACATTGGATGGTAGAGTGAGGTTGTGGGGGCTATTATTGAACTATACAAGTCATGGGAAACAAATAAATGAAGCGTGGGATGTCCAGCTCTCAAAGAATGTCTTGGTAGAGGATAAAAATGACCCAACCAAGATTATATGCACCCAACACCAAACCAAGTGACCCTCTAATGTTTTCACGCGTCCAAAAAGATAAAAGGGTGTGTGGGAACTTCATATCATCAGTCAGACAATAAGAATTCACCCCGAAGAGAAAGAGTGACTCCAAGGAGAGAGAAATATGGCTTTATCAAATTTTACAACCACTCTAGAAAGATGACCATGGATCTTCCCTTGCCCAACGCATTCAATTGTGGATATTAACGATATATTGGGTAAGCACCATTTACCCAACAATCTTTGTGAAATCCTCTCATAGAGTAAAGTAAAAAAATATGCAGCAAGTAATTCTACCTATGGTCATTAAGAAACAAAGAAGAAATTTAAAAACTATACCCATCATATTCCATGAAATACAATGATCAATTTAAATAGAAAAAAACTTTTCACATAGAGTAAAAACAACTCAACGAGACATGATGTTTAGCCTGGAACTCAAATTGAGAAAACCAATTTCAATGGTGCTCAATATTCTTCTTTCTGCAATTTTAATATACAATGCTCTCCTCCTCCTTGAAGAAAAAACCATTTGAGTATGAGAGAGAGTAAATAAATAGGGATATATAGGGGTTAAGGGAAGGCCAACATCCATGTCTCTTCACTTCCCATTCCTTATCCTTCTCTCCTATTCATTTTTATCATTTAATTAATTTTTTAAACATTTCTCTCACATCGTCGTTTGTCTTATTCAAATTTACATTTGCATTGTTTTACATAGCTTACATGACCTTGATTAGTTGTCATGTTGTGTTGCAGGTATTGAGTCTTACCCATTCTCGGTTTGCATCTGTTTTGGATCACCACAATATTTTGAAATGATAAATATAATTGTTATGTCGTTTAAAGTAACAATGTTTTTTCACAATTTTTAGCATTGATGCTTGAATGAAATTAATAGAAACCAGTGTGTATGCCTCATGAAAATGCACCACTATATATTTTATGACATACACTGTTTAGTGAGTTCAAAATAATATAATGCACCGATATGTATATATTGTAATTAATTATTTTTTTTACAAATTTTGAATTAATCATCTCAAAATCAAATATTTTTTATAATAATATTGTTTTCTATATTTTTATTATTGTGCTTTGATAGAATCATTGTATAATGTGTTATCCAATGGATTACACCTCTATTATTTGTAATGATGTAAATTATCCATATATTAATTAATCAACAATGCAACATTTTACAACATTCAACAATGCAATAAAATAAGAAACCCATTTTATTATATATTAATGAGAGATCCATCATCATACAAAATGGGAAAATGTAAAGGTCCACAATAATCATGATAAAACCAATATGTAATTGTTACACTTGTTGGTAACATGTTCTCATACAACTAGGACATTATGTCTAGTATATTAAACAAAATCCATGATTTTCATAGACAAATATTCTAAGACATACAACTTGCATTAACATTAAATTATATTGATTGTTGTCCATCACTTGAATTTCCATGATCACTCGATCTGTGTGCATGCCTCGTTTCTTCATCACTTGTAGGTGATATTCAACTTTGGTTATTTAAACTAATGTCTTCTTCATTGCCTTGTTTTCAATGTTTTGACTTTTCATCTTCCATCTACAAACATAGAAGTAAATTGTGATAAGTAAATCTACATTTATATAGAAAAATATACATGAATGCAGAAATAAAAAATCGTACCATAGAAATGAGTGATTCATAATCAATACACATTCTTCTGAAGTTATGTTGTGTGTCGTGTCTCAAAATATCTTCTATTGACTGCACTCCATACTTTGTTTCCTACATTTTTAATATGCCATGACAAAGCATAATTGATATAATTAATATAAAGGTTTCTTATTGTTCCATTAATTATAGAACAAGGGAAGTTAAATAACATATCTATTTACAAATTGTTCAAGTAAGCCTTAATACTTCAACATATACTCACAATCCTCACTTAACCCAATGTTGATCAATTCTTTGGTCATCTCTTCTTTGCATTTTAGCACCTATTAGAATACATCCATGGACGAGTGTAAAATAATTATTAAAATATAAAGATCACAACAACTATAAAATCTTAAGTAAGGCCAAACATTTAAGTACTCACAAACTATATGATCAACCCTTTTCTTCCTTGTCGTCCTATCTTATGTGTTAAATGGGTTCCATTTTTATTTTATTTTGTACAGTAAAAAATTGAAAATTAGCATTTCATATGATAATTAAATTTGATGTACATAAAAGAATAAATGAATTATTACATACTTTTGATGCATGTTGTTGTTGAAATGCCTCCTTTTGCAATGCAATTATGTTCATTTATTTTACCATCTCCTTGTACACTTTTTTTGACATCCCTACCAACATGTATTGGTTTTACCCTTGTTTTTCCTTTGAAATTTTCATAATCTTCCTGAAAAACAAAAAAACACAATATATTTTTTTTAAATCCACATGAAAGTAAATATAGAAAAAAAGTCAATTTGATATTTTTGGAACACAATAAATAGAAAAACATGTTTAGTAATAATATTTTTTAAATGATTCTTTTTGTTATTGTAAGTTTTTGTTATTGCAAGTATCACAGGTCTCATTGACAATTACTCTAAAAATGCTTCTTGTGGTTTATGTATAACTTGATTCTTGTATTCATTTGATTTCTTTTGTATTGTAAGTGGAAATTACATCTATACATTCATTCTACTATATCCCTCTAAGTTATATAAAACAATTTTCCCCTCTCATTAACTTCTAGCACCACTCCAAATGAATTAAGTATCAAGCTATCATCATCATTTACATCCTTCATAATTTTTGTCCTCTTAGGATGACATTTTGTTCCCTCGCCATCGATCCCTGCATAACATTAAAAAAATGTGAAATTGAGTGTTTAAAACTTATTAGTTATTAAAATGTTAAGAAATTCATTTTTAGTAAAAAGTTAAAGAAAAATTTCATGTTGATTACCTTTTGATCCATTTAATTCATCTCTTTGCAACATTTCCATAAATATTTTACACTCTTTTGCACTCAAATTGCGAACAATCTTATCGAGTTTCTTCAAGTTTTTTTCTCTACATGACACACACTAACTAATACACATCATTAATTTAAACATATAAATAATTCAAATATATTATTTTTTTATTAAAAATTAAATAAATTGCCTCGTTCCCTTGTTGGTATGAGCTACGATCGTTCTCTCTGCAATAAGTTGTTTTCCTTGAACTTTTGTTGACCATCTTCTATTAATAAAATCTAGGAATCGTCAGATATAGAAATTAGAAATATTTTTTACAAAACAATATTTTAGTGTCTATAATAAAATAGTATGCCCTGGTGTGTTAAACATATGCATATGCATTGATGTTTATTTTATTTTGCACTATCTAGCCTATACACTTATGATACTAACATCAATGGTATTTATATTTTAAAATAAATGGTGTTATTGACAAAAATATGCGCACTAGTGAGATATTATTGTACATTATGCACCGTGTACCATGAAAAGGTTTCTTAAAAAAAATGATAGTGACAGGGATTGGGATCCAATGTGATGAGTGGTACCATTACATCGGATACTGAAGGACCCATATACAAGTAGTGAAACCCTATAAAAATATATTTCTTAAAAAAAGAAAATTGTCTTATGAAATGTACAAAGGGTAACCAAGAGAAACAACAAGAAAGCTAGGGCTTCTAGTACCAAAATAAACTATGAAACCCTTTTATATTTTTTGAGAATGCATTGAAAATAGTTTGAATCAAATAAGAAAATATTGAGATGATCAATAGAATGAAATGACATGCCTAAAATTCTCCTCTTTAGATTTGTATATGGCCTACGGTGATCCCTTCTAGCTTTGGCTCTTAAAAAAAAACTACCCACTCCAAAGCATTTGCTGGTAAATCTTTCTTGCAAAAATATCCCCTCTAAAATTTTCCAAAATAATGAAATAATGAATATTATTTTCATTTATAAAAACATACATTTTTAAAAATGAAATTCCCACTCATTTTGTCGTTGTATATTTTGGTCCATTGATGATAAACATGARCACTTTTTTTTTTGTAAGTTACCTTYGATGTGCTATAAAGAGCATTGGTGCACTTTATACGTAGAAAAGAATCAACAAAATGTTTACATTTAAAACATAAATTTATTTCTCATTTTTTCTCTATAAATCAGTGTGCTACACATCTTTAAGGGCCTTGGTGYRCTCTCTACATATAAATGCAACAAAACCAATTTTATTGAAAAAATAGAAATGCAAACCAGTTCAATTAAATTTTTCGGAGATTTTTCTTTGCGGAGGAACTAATGGAGGTCATGCTTCAGTGTTTTTCATAATTTAATGAACTTATGCCCTTTTATATAGATACATAAAGATGTATATAACTAATTAATATCACTGATAACTTTTAAAATCCATTCAAAATTTTGTTTGAAGTTATATTGTTCTATGATTCCCAAAATTTCTTTTAGGAATTCATTCATGTATTGATTATGGTTTTGGCTCAAATGCAAGGGAACAAATTTTATAATATAAAATGGCTAGAATTCTTCATATTATAGCTCATTCCATATTGTTGGAAGTTTGTCAAGTTCTCCACCAACTTTCGAAGTAAGTCTATATTTTATTTATAATTCATTTATCTAATTGAATTTATGTTATTTATGTACATGCATTTGAATAATTTTTCATTGAATTTTGCGGTATCATTATTCATGATCGAACTCGGATGTGAAATATATTCCACCAGTCCAAAAATGTCACAAGGTATTATCAAGAGAAAGATACCACAGGAAAATGAATGATGAAAATGGACAACTTTGTTACCCTACTAATTGTAACATGTCATCTTCCAATAACCAACCTATATCAATTGTATTGCACTGTGAATTAGATTTTTTTTATGACCCCCCAGTATTATGTGGTTGTTTAAAATGTAAAGGGTTGAAAAAGAAACCTCAATGTGTCACATTGTTCCATTAAATTGATGATCGACTACCCAAAGTTGACAGTCTAATACCTCCCACTATGATCAAGAATCCAACAAGTGATATAGAAAAGACACATAGGAATACTTACATATGCTCTCTTTTTTTTTAAGTTGGAAGCCAAATCAACTAAGTTCCATCCTAAATTGTCAAACCCATCGCCTTCTTTTGAGTCAACGGAGAGTTCTAGTGAGCCAAAGTATGATATCAATACTACCCAAAACATCTCTACTAGGAGATCCAAAACTTTGTATGACTCACTTAGGTTTCTCAACATTATCAATTCCCCCAACATGATTCACATTGGATGAAAGGTTTCCCTTAGCATGACTCATAGTGGCTAATCGGTTAAGTCCAACATTACTTGCAGTAGTTGGATGGTTAAATCTAGTATGACTAGTAGGGACTGGACTCTTTCCCCAACATGATTTGCAAAGGTTGGTTTCTTATCATCAGTTTGACTTGTAGTGACTATATTCATTCCCCCAACATGACTCACAATGATAGGTTTCTTTCTCTTATCATGACTATCAAAGTTTGGTCACCTATTTCGAGTACGAATTCCAATAACTCGACTCTCGCTCCCAGCATGACTCCCAGAGGATAGTTTCTTCCCCC
>SNQJ01S0017466.1:208277-222446 GCA_010110895.2 Picea sitchensis
TGCGGTATCATTATTCATGATCGAACTCGGATGTGAAATATATTCCACCAGTCCAAAAATGTCACAAGGTATTATCAAGAGAAAGATACCACAGGAAAATGAATGATGAAAATGGACAACTTTGTTACCCTACTAATTGTAACATGTCATCTTCCAATAACCAACCTATATCAATGGTATTGCACTGTGAATTAGATTTTTTTTATGACCCCCCAGTATTATGTGGTTGTTTAAAATGTAAAGGGTTGAAAAAGAAACCTCAATGTGTCACATTGTTCCATTAAATTGATGATCGACTACCCAAAGTTGATAGTCTAATACCTCCCACTATGATCAAGAATCCAACAAGTGATATAGAAAAGACACATAGGAATACTTACATATGCTCTCTTTTTTTTAAATTTGGAAGCCAAATCAACTAAGTTCCATCCTAAATTGTCAAACCCATCGCCTTCTTTTGAGTCAACGGAGAGTTCTAGTGAGCCAAAGTATGATATCAATACTACCCAAAACATCTCTACTGGGAGATCCAAAACTTTGTATGACTCACTTAGGTTTCTCAACATTATCAATTCCCCCAACATGATTCACATTGGATGAAAGGTTTCCCTTAGAATGACTCATAGTGGCTAATCGGTTAAGTCCAACATTACTTGCAGTAGTTGGATGGTTAAATCTAGTATGACTAGTAGGGACTGGACTCTTTCCCCAACATGATTTGCAAAGGTTGGTTTCTTATCATCAGTTTGACTTGTAGTGACTATATTCATTCCCCCAACATGAATCACAATGATAGGTTTCTTTCTCTTATCATGACTATCAAAGTTTGGTCACCTATTTCGAGTACGAATTCCAATAACTCGACTCTCGCTCCCAGCATGACTCCCAGAGGCTAGTTTCTTCCCCCATAATGACTTTCATTGTATGGTGGGTGGCCTCCATCTTGACTCATAGTAGACGGTTGCATTTCACTAGTGTGTTTTTTTGTGACTAGCTTTGTGCCCCTAACATGACTCACAACAGTTGGTTTATTTCTCCTAGCATGACTAGTTGAGGTTAGTCACATATCTCCAGTATAACATGTAGTGATTGGACTCTCTCTCCCAACATGACTCATAGAGGATGGTAGGTTTCCCCCAACATTACATGTAGAGTTTGGTAGGATTCCCCTAGCATGACTCACAAAGGATATTGTCTTTCTCTCAGTATATCTTGTAGAGGATAGTTGCATGTCTCCAATGTGACTAGCAGAGGTTGGTGATCTATCTCCAATATGAATTTTAATGACTGTACTTTTTCCCCTAGCATGACTTGCAAAAGCCGCTTATTTCATGCCCCTAGAATGACTTGCATAGGATGGTTGTATATATCCACATGACTAGAAGAGGTTGGTGACTTCTTCTTCTTAATCTTCCTCTTCTTGTTCCTTTTAGACCTTTAATTACTAATAGCTAGACATTCACCAGATGAAGCAAAAGAAGGAGGAGTAGACTTCGTAGACGAAGAAGGTATAGAATCAAAATCAATTTGATTACCCTAATATAAGGTGCTTATCTAAGAAGAATCAAGATTATTTGGAACATTTAGAGTGGTCCACAACAAAACCGATAGTCCATCATTCAACCCTAGAATGCTCAAAGTGGCTATAAAGGGGGAATCAACATTTCCAAAGAAATGAAAATCCCAAGAATCTCCTTGGGAAGGGGTACCTTGGTTGGTATCCTAAAGAATTGTATCCACTATGTTCATATGCATAGTTTCATCCCTTGTAGTATTTTCCATGTCTAAAAGATTCTCACATATTATCTCTGAAAAAACAATGGTATGGATCCCACATATTCTATGAGGAAACTCCACACTTTTGAGTGAAATACTAAGGATCCTTCGTGACTAGCGAAGAAGATGGTTGACCACCTTGAATCAATAATCCAAAAGTAGTGGGATAGACACAAACTTAAGGCCACATACACAAAGCAACACTTTGATAATAAATCCTAATAGAAACAACACAAACAAACCACCTCTCCACAATTTCATCCTAGGTGGATTAGGTCCTAAGTCCAAAGCAATGAAAAGGTCAATAAGGGACCTTCTAGAAACTAGTACAGGTTGATTACTTCCTGAGACCGATGAATAAAGGAGTGATAAGAAGTTACCCTGACCTCAATGTAACATCCCTTCTCGATGCAAGTAACCCATGTAAACATGGGGCACCCTCCAGGGGTACTAAAATTTTTATACGACATCAACCTTAGGTTCCATAAGAAACCCTCTACAATCACCTCTATGACACTTCGGAATAAAAACTAGAGTTACCAAATTGCAATTAGCATCCAAGGGAAAAGTCAAAAATCGGGATCATACACGTGGGGAGGGTAGCTAAGCCTGAAGCCCCAAAAGAAATAGCACCAAAAAGGGTCAAGTGGTACATAAGGAACCATCATATATGAAAAAATAATGAATGTTTGGACAATTATTAGAGGGTTAATATCAACCACTCAACCTCACATGACCTCTTGTTTATCTCTTGTGTTGGAGGATTTTCCCAGCCACACCTATATGACAATTGTATTTTTAACACTCCCTAGTTATACTTCTGTTGTATCAAAATTGACCATCATAGTTTGAATTGTTTTCTAGAACATAGGTTTTCATCCCCAGAGTATCACAAGTGGGTCACTAATATTATTGGGTATGATTGTGAGATCATGTATAAGAAAGGAAAAGAGAATGTTATGATTATTTCTTTGTGGAAATATGAGGAGGATGAATCTATCTTTACTTTATCCTTTCCCATAGTAGATTGTCTTGTAGAAGCTTGAAAAGAATGGTTGGAAAATGAAACAATGGCTCAAATCATCCAAACACTTGAGTACCTCAATCCCCTAAGGGATACACTTTTAAACACAATACCTTGCAATTTAAAGAACATATTTTTCTGGTGCAAAATTTCACTTTAAAACAAAAGGTGTTAAAGGAGTTGCATTAATCCCCTACAATGGGTCATTTTAGCTTTTAGAAAACCTATGAATGAAATAAGTGCTCATTATTTTGGGAAATAATGAAAAATTACATCCTTACATTGGTATCTAAATGTGACACTTATCAAAAGAACACAAGTGAAACAATGACTATTCATGAGGCATTCTGACCACTATCAATCCCAACCATGATTTGGATTGATATTTATATAGATTTTATAGTGGGCCTCCTAAACATTGGAAACAAATTGGCCATCATGGTGGTAGTTGATTGTATTTTGTAATATGTATGCTCACTTTTCTACCTTGCAACACCCATTTACTCATTTCATAAAGGCCTAAGCCTTCATACATTAGATTTTAAAATACATGGCATACACACTTTCATTGTGTCAAATCATGATCCCACCTTCACCAACATATTTTGGAATGAGTTGTCCAAACTATAAGGCACAAATTTTCACATGAGCACTTGTTGTATTATCCAGACTAATGGTCAAGAACAGGTGGTACATAAGTTCTTGGAAAATTACTTACAATGTTTTGCAGTGGACTAACATGACCAATGGGTTTAATGTCTACCCCTTGTTGAGTTGTTGTACATTACCACTGTCATAGTGTCACCAAATTTCCACCATATGAAGCTTTCTATGGCCGAAAATCTGTTTCCAAGTCTTCCTATGTAGCAAGAACATTTATGGTTCTGGAATTCGATTGAACACTTAAAACTAGAACATCCGTTCTCTATGCACTTAAGGATAATATGGTTTTTGCTCGAAATCAAATGAAGAAATACACCAATCATCATTTCTCTAAGTGTTATTTTAAAGAAGGGGATCAAGCATTCATATCCAACCCTATAAGTAGTCCTTTTTCAAAGATAAGTTCTCTTAGAAGATAACACCAAAATTCTATTGACCCTATCAAATATTCCAACACATTGGACTAGCTGACTATAAATGGGCTCTTCCATCCCACTCCAAGATTCACCTAGTCTTTCATGTGTCGAGTTTAGACCAACCTCCTAGAACTTGATGAATAGGGTTCCATTTGGTTACAACCAAAGAGAGTACTAGCCACAAGAGAATGTTGATCACACCATTGCACAATTCAGTAGGTCCTAATCTAGTGGAAGGATATATAATCAGAATATGTCACCTATGAATCAACACCAATATTATAGTAGTTTCCACACCTATAGCCTTGAGGAGAATGCTACTCTTAAAGAGAGAGGGTGTGTAATTCCTTATCCTAACCTCCCTACTTTGTGTTACTTAGGAGCTATTAATTTATGTATGAAGCCAACTTCTTTGAATAAGGCCCATTAGGTAGTTAGTTGGTGGTTACTCAATGTAAAATGGTCATCCTTATTAAGTAAGGGCCACTATGTGGTCGGTTCTTGTCCATGAGGGGACTACAAGTAGTTGGGGTTTTCCTAGAGAGAAACTATTTATAGAGTTAATAGACCATGGAATGTTTTTTCAAGTGTTGTTATTGTATTGGATCTTTGATCAAACAAGTTTTCCCATTTGAAGAGGCCCATGAACATTCCTCCCTCTCTTTTGGATTATCAATATGAGGATTATATTATGCAACCTCTATATCATTGTCTCTCTTATTTAGTTTTCTACAATTTATATTTCTTGAATTATTGCTCAATAATCATTATTTCTATTGGTTAAATACATTATATTGAATGTGAATTTATCCCTCTTTCCTTTGATGAATACTACTAGATATACCACCATTCGCAATGGTAGGGTATATCCTTTATTCTTAAAAAATTATGGTTATTATTGTGGCCTCATCCAACCACACTATAAATTTTAACTCACCTTATATATCCCATAGTTAAACCTCACCTTTTGAGGAACCTCATACCAAATCCTCATGGAATTAATACATGCACATACTTAATATGATATTTATTTTAATGCAATAGGAAAATATAGAATTTGTATCCATTTTTTCTCAAATATCTCGATTCTACCCTACCTTCAAATCTTTGCTTCCCAAATATACTCTTGAGTTTGGGTATATCAGGAAGCTTGTATGTGAACTAGTTGGATATTAATTTTATAATTTAATATGAGAGATTGTTTCTCAAAATAATTTATATTATAATAAAAAAAACAATATTATGGAAAATAATATTTTAATATTTTAAAAATTATAAATTTGTAATAAATTAAAATAAACTGGGTATGTAAGTTTCCACACTTAGTCATAATGCTCAAAAAATTTCTAGATAAAAATTGTGTATGAGGTTTTGAAAAATCCAACATTTTGAGTGGATACTCCACTTATCATTAGGGACAAATGGAGCTAATACATTGAAGAAGAGTGTTGAGGTTTGAATTTATAGGGGAAGATTGGTAAGTTCCCATTGAAGATAATGAGGTAAAAATTATTAAAGATAATTGTTGGGATTAGTTGATTAAATATTTTTTTAATACTCTAGGATTTTCTTTAAAATGTTATCCCAACATCTAGCTTTAATACTTTAATATTTTATCACCTAATCCCAATAAATTTATTTAATACTTTTTGAGTTCTTCTTCTCTTTAATGGAAACTTACCAATCTTCCCCTATAAATTCAAACCTCGGTACTCTTCTTCAATGTATTAGCTTCATTTTTCTTGTTAAGGGATCAGAGTTCCCTTTGACTCAACAATAGGAATTGTACCCATCAGTGAGGCCCAATTAGACTCTTCATCGTTTAATGGTAGTACAATTCTCCAGATGAATCATCCAACAAGTTTTGATGGGATTTAATAGTGATATATCTATGTACCTTTCAAATACTTCCTCCTAATGAATAAATTTTCCTTTTTGGGTTTACAGTGTTTTAATACGTATTGAAAGAAAAAAATTGATCTATCTGGGGGAAGACTGGGCCTTGGGATAACATTTGTTCCCCAGTATGCAAACAACAACTATGTCGAGTGCAGATTAGCAATAATACCATCAGTTTTCCATACTATTAGATTTTATGTGGGAGAAAGTTTGAAAGAGAATATGCATGCAATATAATAGAGGATAGAAACTAATTTCACCACACCTTACCACACATCACATGTTAAACATTATTGATTTTCTTTCATCGATTTGAAATAAATAACTGTAAGGTATTCTATGATAACTTAAGAAATAATCATAACAAACCTTATTCAACATAGTAGAAAATATATATTTGAGAATGGAAACAATCCATAGGTTCAATCACATTCATTCTTTGGATGAAAAACAATTACTTATGGTTCTATGCAGAACTTCTAAATTCAATCACCTTTTTCCGAGAAATAGTTCTCTTACAAAATAAAATCCTCTTTTCTATGAAAACACCATCGCCCCTAATACATGGCTAATGTCTTTATTTATAAAAGTAAATTATCTAAAAATAACTACTATGTTGATTCTTATCAAGTAAAAAAAATAAAAGTGGACTTAATCCATGTGTTCTTCTCCTATTATCTCTGGTTGTCTTGATGTTTTATTGTAGTGGATTGTTCATCTCATATTCTGACCACTATAAAAAAAAAATTGCATGTGTTGGCATCAAGGAACCTGTGTTGTTCCATTGGTGCACTAAGGATCTCTTTCATATCCACCACAAGTTGCTTGTATTTATCCATATTAGAACTTAGTCACTGAAAAAATTTTGATGATCGAGGGATTCATGAAATTCTTCATTTGTCTTGGGACAAGGGTCAAAATCTGAGAAACAAAATTCAGACGCCTAGTCCAACTTAGTGTGTTTCTTGACTATGCCACGCAAATATGTGAATTCCTTATGTTGGTCGAACTATGGTAGTTGGATATCCCGCATTTCCTTATTTATTTTATCTCATATCTTCACACATTCTTCCCATATTTCTTTTATTTTCCAATGAGGTTCTGGTACCATTTGCGTCCATTATTTTGTTGCCCTATGTATTCTGGTGATACTGTAATCTGTGAGTATCTGAATACCATGTTCTTCTATGTCTCGACCCATCTACACTTCTTTTATGTACTCAATCCATTCCAAAGATCGATATTCCTTTCCATACCACCATTTCATATCTTTGTAGGTCACTAGTCCCATAAGAGAATATTCTTGGTAATATGCTATCTGGGTCATGAAAATATATCTCTCTGATTTGAATCGATTGTATACCTCCATGAAA
The DNA here is from genome assembly GCA_010110895.2 of Picea sitchensis. NCBI lineage: Eukaryota > Viridiplantae > Streptophyta > Pinopsida > Pinales > Pinaceae > Picea > Picea sitchensis. The sequence continues at coordinate 215,429 of SNQJ01S0017466.1, forward strand.
TCACCTTTAAGAAGTAGTATTGCCTGAGTGGTGTCCTGGTAATACTCTCCTTGATGTTGAATATGATATAATTCCTTTCTCATGGTAGTAGCTTCTTTTTCATCCCTTTTCTCTCTATCTAGGGTGGCATCAGTTATAGCCATCCCAACTCTAGAACCTCCCTCACCTTGGTATTTTCTGTATCAAATAAAGTTTCTTTTGTGGTTATGAACAAAGTATTATATAAAGTGAACCTCCTTCTTTTTATAGTTATTTTCATCAGTGCCTTTCTTTTCTTTTCATAAGAGATGGCCTGCACATCAACAACCTCATCATTCAGTTCAATAATTTGTTGATCTCCCCAAGATAGGGTACTTTCCAAGCTCCCTGATGTATAGAAATGTTCTATAGCAGGTTCCTTCCCCTTTTCCATGGTAGTCACTTGACTATTGCCTTCTTTTGTTAATGTCTACCCTTGTGTGGAAGTTATAGGTGAATTCTTTGTATTTCTAGTTGTCTCTCTCAATTCTTCAAAGGGAATTTTCCCTATGATTTTTGGTGATTAAGCTCTTTGTTGGTCAATTCCAAGAGATGGTGTTACTATATGAGGTGAGGAATTGGATGGAAAGACTCCAGTCACTGTATTTTATTTTGATTGGACATTCCTTTCTTGTTTTTCATATCTCTCTTCTTGTTCTTATTCATAGTCACCCTTTTCTCCTCCGAATGTATTTTTTGTATTAGGTTGTTCATTACCAGTATCTTTTATAACCCTAAATTGCACCAGACATTCTTACCTGGAATCAGGCCATCTCATTTGCCTTCTTTTCCAAGCCACTACTAAAAAAATTCTTAAAAAACACCCTTTTTGAAGGCATACACACCCTACTCCACTACTGTACACGTGTGTACGTTGGCTGACCCACTACAACCCGTGTATACCTAAAAAAGCACGAAAAATGGAAAGTTGCAGATGGAACACACAGTTTTAGGTAAGTTAACTAAACCGTTTGACCACCCATAGTCAGTCACTCGACCAAATACCTAGCCCTTTCTAGCCTATAAAAGAAGGGGTAGGGGTCCCATTTGGAAGGAGGAAAATCATAGCAAAGAAACTATACTTGATTTAGCATTCCCTTTGCCCCAACCTTTTGCAACTATTGTGTGAAGAGAAGCATATACATAAGTAGTTGGAGCATAGTTGAAGAGGATCCTAGGACCAGATTCGAGGAGTAGTGGTCGATCTCACTATTGTAAGGTTACTCTTGTGAGATTAATAAAAGAAGTACTTTTCCCGTCCCGCCATATGAGATTGTCAATATCTAAATTTGATTATATTTTGATAGAATCTCTAACCCATTAGTTTATAGATCATATGCATGTGGAGTTCTTTGTTTTTATTTTATGAATGCAGGTCATCTTTGGGAGGATAATTGCAGTCAAGGAGCGACCAAATGTTAAAGGGATCGACATCAAACACGGAAACTAAGGTACAATAACTTGATATTTTTAACCTTGTATTTGCATATGAATAATGGGGTTTATGATTGGGATGTTGGTAAGAAGTAGGAGACTTTAGGCCATTTCTGCATGCATGATAAAACCCTTAATGCTAGTCTGTAGGAGGGATTTCCCACCCACAATAGTATCCCCATCATTACAATAGTAGCCCGTGTATACCTAAAAAAGAACGAAAAATGGAAAGTTGCATATGGAACACACAGTTTTAGGTAAGTTAACTAAACCGTTTGACCACTCATAGTTGGTCACTCGACCAAATACCTAGCCATTTCTAGCCTATAAAAGAAGGGGTAGGGGTCCCATTTGGAAGGAGGAAAATCATAGCAAAGAAACTATACCCAATTTAGCATTCCCCTTGCCCCAACCTTTTGCAACTATTGTGTGAAGAGAAGCATATACAAAAGCAGTTGGAGCACAGAGACACTTGTTGAAGAGGATCCTAGGACCAGATTTGAGGAGTAGTGGGCGATCTCACTATTGTAAGGTTACTCTTGTGAGATTAATATAAAGAAGTGTTTTTCCCGTCCCTCCATATGAGTTTGTCAATATTTAAATTTGATTATATTTTGATAGAATCTCTAACCCATTGGTTCATAGATCATATGCATGTGGAGTTTTGTTTTTCTTTCATGAATGCATGTCAACTTTGGGATGAGAATTTGTAGTCAAGGAGCGACCAAACATTAAAGGGATCGACATAAAAAACAGAAACTAAGGTACAATAACGTGATCTTTTAACCTTGTATTTGCATGTGACTAATGGGGTTTATGATTAGGATGTTGGTAAGAAGTAGGAGACTTTGGTTCATTTACTGCATGCATGATAAAACCCTAAGTGCTTGTCCATAAGGGGATTTTCCACCCACAATAAAATTGGTGACCACATTAGGGATATCTAGGGTTTTTTGGGGATACTTTCTCGGTGTTTTAAATTGGTTTGATTAACGTTTTTTGAGTTTCAACAAGAGTCTGAGCTTGTAGGGAATTCTAATAGTCTTCATACCGATTACTCCTACTTCCCTTCACGGCCATTTTTCTTTCAGGGAAACCACCGAGGCATCATGACCCTCGTTGAAACTCTGGTATGCGATGCTTGACTTCTTATTTCTTGCATTTTTATCGTTGTTTGAAAGATCGATCGGCGTGTCACGAGTCAGATTTTTCAAAAGAGGCCAGGTCATCCTCTCCCACATCGAGGAAGTGATCCTTTTCGGGGTTTTATGGATCTAGTTACGGTTTGTTGTTGCTGTCTATTTCCTAGGTATAACCTCATATTAACTTTGTTTTATCAAGTTTCCTTGCATCTTTTTTATGTTGAGTAAGTTTAGCCAGTACCTTTAAGGGATTTTGGTTCTTAATACCAGTACTCCCTGCCTAATCTTAGTTGCTTGTCTTGCTTCTTTTGAGGAGAAACATAATCATATGCATCATGGTGAGCTGCATGTGTGCATAATATGTCCTATCTTGGGCTGACAAGTGCATCATTCATTTGTTGAAATTGATAATTAAGCTTTGTTTGTCTAGAAAATTTTGAGGGGAGAGTCATCCTCTTCCCTGTCAATTTTTTGCTTCGAGGTTTTTCTTATTGTCTTTTTGGTCTCTGTCTAGCAGTTCGGTCTAGGTTATTGTGCCCGACGCAGCTTACTTTTGCATTTAAAAGTTTTCTTCCTTTGCTAGGTTTTTTATGAGATAGTGAGTTAGTCTGATCTGCCTTTTTGGTTTTCAATAACTCCCCACTATCTTTGGTTGGCCAGAAGTCGGTGCAGCCTTGTATTGTTTCTTTTCCTTTTTATTGAGGAAAAGAATACATCTGATTTTCTTGTTTTTGAGTATAATAAAAAAACACAAAACCTTTTTGTTTTGGTTTAGTTAAATAGTTGGTTGTTTAGTTAATAATAGGAAAATATTTTTCGTAAGTTCTTGGCTGATTAGTGGGACAATGTATGTAGCTCGTGATCAGTGAAAGATTGTTTTAATTTTCGATTAAGCGATCTTAGAAAAAAAAGTTTGAAATTGGTTAAAGAATTTAAAGAGAAAATCTGAGATTTGTCAAGAAGAAGTTATTTTGTTTCCATCTTTCTTTTTATCTTCTCTTTCATCTCTCAAAACATCACTAGTTTCACTTTCATAACCTTTGACTTAATACAAGCCCAAAAATTAACGTTAATTAAAATCAACTAGACTTTATGTTTTGTAGGGGTCCATCAACTAGTCTAGCTAGAGCCTTGATTTAGGATTGGAGAGGAAACTCTTCAAAGTCATTAAACAAACATAGAGTGCGTGTGGGGGGTGTCAAAGTACGGTATCATAAAATTTATCGCGACCCCTCGCTTATGAGGGATAAACACAAGATTATAAGGAAAGGTAGTAGAGATAACCCCTCAAGAGATGGACCAAGCATGGTGGGGAACACATATATAGGGCTTATTTTGGGATTCCGTTGATTTCATTTTCCGCGAGCTTAAGTGGGTCTCCGAATCCGTTCAAGGTCTGGTCGTCTTCCAGGTACTTGATTTGATACCCTTGATAGTTTTAGGATTAATACCACACTCATTAAAGGTCCACCGGTAATGAAGCCTATACACTTTGGTATTGTTTGGCTGGCAACCTAATTGCCACTACAAGTGACTTACACGGTATTTGGGGTATACTATGAACACCTAGGAAAAAATTAGGCCACACTGCGAGTATATCAAGAGGTTCTTCCATTGATGGGTTTCACTTGCAGCGATAAGTTTCTCTGGTTTTGGTTGTTGTAAGCTTTGTTCTTCCAACTACCTAATTTTGTGTTTATCTCATGGAATACTTTTTTAGTGTGTGTTGGTTTTTAAATGATTATAGATTTCCCTAGTTTGTCTTTGATATTCTCACACAATGGAGGATCGGGAGTTCCATGATTTGCAAAGGATTCTATGCGAGGTTGTCGGTTGATATCAAACCCCTGCCATTAAGGAGAAAATTAGATAAGCAAGGGTCTTTTGAGACAACTAGGTTACAAGAAATTGTGCCCAACCCATATTTGAGAGAAGAACTTTCATTTCTGTAGGAACCAATCATTTTTTACCTCAGACAAGAAGCTCTTGGTCTATATAACCATCTGATCATCGATCTATCGGTGCCTATCATTAAAATGCAGGGTTCTACCGCCATGAGCATCAAGGCGGTGTCACCGAGAAGCTTGATAGGCAACAGCGCCACTTCTTCGAGGAATAATGATATTTCGCCGGAATTTGTCCTTTGCTGAGAGTTTCCACCTTCTAACCAACCATCGTTGGTCCGGTCCACCATGGTTTCGACTGCTTCTACCTCATGCAGTGATATGATTCCTTTATAGTAGCGATCCTTTTGCTCCATTTACTCAGAATATGACAGGATCTCCTTTCTCATACGGTATGCCTAGTTGATTGCAATCTTGTACTTTCCTCCTCCATCTACAAACTTTGGAGTGCGGGGTGAGAGTTCAATGCTCGCTACCCGAGGATCTATGGGGGTCACTTCCGCTCCCTTTATTGCTTTTCCTTATGGTAGGGGTCATACCCCCTTCATCCCCCCTATTTCGTGATTGTTCCTCAACACTCTGTCAGGCCTAAAATAAACTTGTTTGGAGTAGGTATTCAATCACTCCATCCTTATAATATGATGGTTGGTTTGAAACCTTTCTCTTTGTTCTTTTTGGTAACAAAGCTTTCCCATCAGTTTTCGTCATGGCCGGGGGAAACCTCGATTATGGACAAAAAAAAATCCTATACATGGTACTACTCCTAGACAGGGGGAAAAATTAGGAATTCCTTCATCACAAGTACCTTGGAATCAGTGGAAAGGACCAATCCCCTTTACAGGGATGTCGATTGGGGGAAAACCATACCATAGTTAGTGGAACCCTAGGTAGGGTTCAATACCTATGCCCTTCGGATCGGTAGGGGGAAACCCTCCCAAAATCCTTGGAATGTGATGAAAGCTCAACCCTTTACATCTTATTACGGGTACCAATCGATGATGTATCAAAAAGCACCCAATCCATATGTTGGTCATGGTCATGGTTATTACTAGAGCCACGATATGACCTATTTTCAGCGGCTTTGGTGCGATTAAATGACTCCTTTTCCCGGCTACAATCCCTAGCCAAACTATGCGTTTACGGCAATCCTACACTTTCCGCTATTTGAAAGGCTCTTAATGACCCATGCGTCATGATCAAGTTGGCCTCTATGTCCAACCCAAGTTTCCTTAGGACATTCCAAAGTTTGAGGCCAAGCCTAATGAAGATCCTAGTGATCACGTGTCGTTCACTTATGGTGCTCATCAATGATTAAAGAGACGACTCCATTCAGTTACAATTGTTTCAACACACTCTCATAGGGAGTCTTGCGAAATGGTTACATCGAGCTCGAACTCTCATGATACTCTTCCTTGATTGAATTGGCAATGGATTTCTTGAACCGTTTCCAATTGCACGTGAATCGACAGGCAACAGTTTCTATCTAATTTCCAAGCGGACAAAGGGACCATATCTCGGATCACATTAGAGAATGGCGATGATGAAAGAGTTTGATAAGTGCAGGTCCCCCAAAATTCTTTCTAGAGTGTTTCCTTAAGTCTTTGGTACCCAAGTTATCTAAAGGCGTCGCAACATCCAGAGTGTTTTTCAAAGACTTGATAATGAGACGCCAACAACTAGAGCTAATTTACTCTCGGTCTGGTTTACTCTCTGAGATTCTGCCGGATGCACTGAGGTCAATCCTTGAAAAAACTAGGCAAAGGTTTGGACCACATGCTCATCCAACTGATTAAGAGACGACTCCATTCAGTTACAATTGTTTCAACACACTCTCATAGGGAGTGCTGCGAAATGGTACATCGAGCTCGAACTCTCATGATACTCTTCCTTCGGTGAATTGGCAATGGATTTCTTGAACCGTTTCCAATTACCTGTGAGATACGACACCGACACTGGATTTCTATCTAATTTCAAGCAGACAAAAGAGGACCATATCTCGGATCACATTCGAGAATGGCGATGACAAAAGAGTTTGATCAAAGTGCCAGTCCCACCAACATTCCTCCTAGAGTGTTTCCTTAAGTCTTTGGTACCCAAGTTATCTAAAGACGTCACAACATCCAGAGTGTTTTTCAAGGAAGAAACGATAATGAGAGCGCAACAACTAGAGCTAATTTACTCTCAGTCTGGTTTACTCTACGAGATTTTTCCAGATGCACCGAGGTCAATCCTTGAAAAAACTAGGCAAAGGTTTGGACCACATGCGATGGAATTATTGGTTCAGCACAAACCAAGCCCGTTGATCCATTGTCAAATCAATTGCAACAATTGTCGATACAATAGACAACAACCAGCCAGACCACTGGTTTGGTTTCTCTGTTAAGGTCGTAACCCGCACATAGGTAGATCAATGTATTCGGATGTAATAAAGGTCAATATTAATAAGACCTTTCAATAAAATAGAATAAGGCGGATGTAAGAAGACCTAATAGAAGCTTCCGCTTCTAGAAGGATCTTCCT